>JADRCD010186012.1:0-13342 GCA_019843815.1 Montemys delectorum | reverse complement strand
GACACAGTGACTGACCTCCCTCCAGCACCTGACACAGTGACTGACCTTTCTCCAGCACCTGACACAGTGACTGACCTTCCTCCAGCACCTGACACAGTGACTGACCTTCCTCCAGCATCTGAGAGCATAAGGAGCAAAGGGAGGGAGGGGGACCTGGGAATGGATGGTGACTTTTGGTTGTTTTATATAGATAGTGCCACTCAGGGAGTCAGGTGTCTGGAGCAGCTCTCTGAAATACAGACATGGCCAGATGTTGTTTTCAATTTTTTAAAAAAGATTTATTTATCCTGTGTATAGGAGTACACTGTCACTCTCTTCAGACACACCAGAAGAGGACACCATGTGCTTGCTGGGAATTGAACTCAGGACTGGAAGAGTAGTCAGCACTCTTAACTGCTGACTCATCTCTTCAGCCCATTTTCAATTTTTAAAAAAAAAGTGCCAGGCATGGTAGCATATACCCAGCACTAGGAGGCAGAGGCAGGCGAATCTCTGAGTTCAAGGCCAGCCTGGTGTACAGAACAAGTTCCAGGGTGGCTAGGGCTACATAGACCCCCATCTCAAAACAAACATGCAATTCTTAAAAAAAGATTTATTTTATGTGTATGAGTGTCTGTCCTGATGTATGTATGTGCCTGATGCCCACAGAGGTCAGAAGGGGACTTCAGGTAACTGTGAGGTGCCATGTGGGTGCTGGGGACTGAACCTAGGTCCTTTGGATGAGCAACAGCTAAATCATGTCTCCAGCCCCCAGAAAAGTCTATCTTGAGTAGCTTATTCCAGTCTCACACATTCCCATTTTGGGATGGCACATCCTTAGCCCTAACAGTCTCCAGGAAGAAGTGTGCTGGGGAAGATGGAGCCCAGAGAGGGGCTAGGTGTTTGGCAGGAGTAGTCCACAGGGACAGAGATGCCTGCTGTCCGAGCTCCTGAGGAGGCTGTTCTGTCCTACAACTCTGGGGCTGCTGATGCTCTTCCCATAGATGACTTCCTGCAGATAGCTAAAGCTGTGGGTACATGGACCTGGGCTCTGAGAGACTGCAGAGCAAAGCAGAGGGAGCTGGATCTAAGTGGGCAGTTAGTGGTCAGAAAATGAACAATATACACAGAGAGAGAAAGAGCTGACAGAGAAGTGGGGAAAAAACAAGATGGGTGCTACCTGAGAGCTGGTTAGGCCCACCCCCCAGGTCTGCTGGGTGGCTGGCCCCTCTTCTATTTATCCTATGATCCTGGTTTTTTGTTTGTTTGTTTGTTTGTTTGTTTTTGTTTTTGTTTTTCGCATGGAGTTTTACCATGCAGCCCCGCCTGGCAGGGCCTGGCAGGAAACTCAGCATGTAGACTAGGCTAGCCGGCTTCTGCCTCCTGAGTGATATAGCGGATTAAAGGTGTGTGCCATCACACCCAGCCTTGACTACACTTAATACTGCAAAGCTGCCCTCTTTCCTCCACCCAGACGCTCCATACGCAGAGCCACTCTCCCCTGTACTTAGGGGC
This sequence comes from Montemys delectorum, assembly GCA_019843815.1. Lineage (NCBI taxonomy): Eukaryota > Metazoa > Chordata > Mammalia > Rodentia > Muridae > Montemys > Montemys delectorum. The sequence continues at coordinate 11,848 of JADRCD010186012.1, read as the reverse complement.
CTCAAAGCCCTGTGTGCTTAGAGTTCTTGCTTGGCCTCCTAAGTAGTGTGGATGCTAGAAAAGTACTCATTACACTGCACTACCCAGGACATAATAACAAATAAAGTCTATACGACATAGAATTTTTCTTTTTTAAATGTAAAGTTGGTTGAATCTGTAGATGGGGAACCCTAAGACACAGAAAGTTTGCTGCATTTCCTGACATATTGAGGACATATTTAGCATGTACATCTGTTCACCTTGCCCACATCCTGCAGCTCCATGACATATGATGGCATACAGTGGATGCTCAGCAAAATGCCTCTGGAATGAATAGTCCTTTGAAGGCTACTCTGGATTTTTAACTCCATTACCATTGGCCAATCAAAATGTAGTATATGAGCTTGCCTTATTGTTTAATAGAATATTAAAGGAACTTATGGAACCTACCCCAATTGAAACATGGAGGAGCCGTGCATATTTAGTTGTCTTTTTTTTTTCACCCTCCCCCCCTTTTAAGGTAGCATTGAGCACATTTCAGCCCCTGGAGATAGCTCTTCTACTGCGGGAGTGCAGAGTAAGTGTGCACACTGCCCTCTCCTGGCTGAGTGCGGAAGGCCACTTTCTGCCCAGCTAACCTGGTGGGCTGCGATGGAGGTTCAAGATGAGGTCCCGGTGACTCATATAAATAAGTCAAATCAGACTCTAGTTTCAGGAGGCAAGTAAAAGAACCAAAGAGTCAGTCTAGGAAGTGCAGAGCCCAAACACTTCCACAGCTCGAGGCTGTTGATAGTTAGTGGGGGGAGTAAAGAGAAATGTCAAGACAAGACGAATCCCTGTTTGAGAACCCTCACCTGCTGCACTCAACAGCTGGAATCGGAGATGCACTCTCAGATTAATCCGACTATAATTTGTATGTATAGTTTGCACCTTGAAGTGCTTTTGGAGGTGAAGAATTGATTAAGAATGTAGGAGGGTGTGTATGTGTGGTGTGCATGTGTGCTGTGTGTGTATGTGTGTGGTGTATGTGGTGTGTATGGTGTGTGGTATGTATGTGAGTGTGTGTGTGTGTGTATGTGTGCTGTGTGTGTTTGTGTGGTGTGTGTATATGTGTGTGGTGTATATGGTGTGTGTGTGTGTGTGTTAAGTCCTCCTTTACATATGTTATCTGTGACTTTGCTCTTTATGGCTTTAGCTATCTATGGCCAACCACAGATGAAAATATAAAATGGAAAATTCCAGAGCTGAACAGTTCATGGGTTTTTAGTCACACACCATCTCTACAGAAATTTCATGTTGTTCTGCTCCACATTGCCATGATGGAACCAACAAATTGGGTCTGCCTAGTGCATGCTCTCTGTATGTGCAATCCACCACTACTGCCTTAGGAGCTTTCCCAGTCAGGAGACTGTGTGAGTGTGTGGGATTCTGTACTATTGGGCCAGGAGTTTCCATCACCCCCCCCCATTACACACACACACATACACACACACACACACACACACACACACACCCCTTTCCACTTACAATGCACTTGGTAAATCAGTCTGATGTATACAGCCAACAGCACACACTTGGTCCCAAGATGACCTGTCCCTTCACGACAAAGGCTCTGACTCTTGACATCTGCCACACCCACTACTTGCCATTTCCCCTTCATTCACACCAGCCCTGTTTGGACTCTGACTTCCACTATGTGGACAGGGAAAAATCACAGCAACGTAAGGTAAATTGCTTAGGGCCACGAGGTCTGAACATTTCCAGTTCTGGGCCTGTGATCTTCCACTCACTCTACCTCCCAGACCCTCCGGTGCTATGAACAGACTATGAACTTCAAGGACAATGCCAGCCAGACTGACAGCTTAGTCAACCCTATAGGGCTGACCTAGCTGGGAGCCTGTACCTGGAGCATGGATAGTACTGGCTTCTCAGCCTGCCATGCTTAGTCTGGACCAGAGAGAAGGGAGTCAGAGAGTTCCTCAGCCCCTGCCACGCCCCAGGCCCTGCCAGGCTGCTGGCACAAAGACCCATCTGGGTACTTAAGAGATGCTGGTGGGGGCTGCTCCAGTGGCGGCTCTTTGTGTTCCTTCTCTCCTGTTGCTGCTGGAGGGAGCGTGTCTGGTGATGTCTAGGAATCAGCCTGTGGCAGCTGCTCTATGCTTTTACCTTTTTCTATTTGTGTGTACACAGAGACGCAGCCTGCGCCACAGCTGCGTAACTCCCTGGAGCTGGTTTTCTCCTTCCACCTGTGGGGCAGAGGGAACTCAGGGCGCCAGATTTATTGGCAAGTACCTCCAACAACTGAGCCATCTCTCTCACCCTCCATAAATTAAAAGAAAAAAGTATGCGCATGAGTGCTTGCCTTACATACATACATACATATATATATATACATATATATATATATATATACATATATATATATATATGTGCATGATGTGCCTGCCTGGGGTCCCTGGAGCTGGAGTTAGAGGTGGTTGTGAGCCACCATGTAGGTGCTGAGAACGGAACCCTTGATTCTGAAAGAGCAGCCAATGTTCTTAACCTCTGAGCCCTTCCGTTGCCACAGTAACTCCTTGTCGAATGAGTAATCTAACGTCATGTCCTAGGAATCAGAACATGAGAGGCACGCACATAACCAGAGAGATATCTTCTAATAGTAAGCATTTGCCACTCGGTAAATAAATGAGGTTTATTCAGGGAACAGCCATGAGCTGTCGTCACCTTCCCTCCCACAGCGTCTCCTCTCTTCTCTCCAGCAGACCCAGAACTCCAGCCTCTGGACACCGAGAGAGGAGGAGCACTAAGTCCCAGAGTTAAAGTGCTCTCTCTATGTGGCTTGCAGTCCTCGGAAGCTGGGTGAGCTGGAGCGTCTCTGTCCGAAGGTTCCAGTCTCCTCTATTCCACACACCCTTGCCAAGCTCTCTGGCAGGAGGCTGGGCTGCTGCGTTTTCCTCAGTTAGGTTCACTGAGCACCCAAGGGAGAGGGGAAGCCCAGTTTGGCAGCCCAGCCAGTCCTTGAGAGCCCCGGGCCCCGGAGCAGGAGTGCACAGGCCAAAGCTGGGGGCTCTCACTTACAAAAATGGAAAGAGGCGCTTTTTTACAATATAGAGGACCGTGGCAAGGAACAGGGCCAGGGCGAGGAAGATGAGAAGCTTGTCTGTCAGTTCTCGGCGGTTGTATTTTGTGATGAGCTTCCGGCCCAACTGGATGGTTCCTGACATGGACTTAAACTCTTCGTTTGCATCCAGGAGAGTCCGTGAAGAACTAACTGCAATAGAAGAGGAAGGAGCCTGATTGAGACCTCCTGGGTGAAGAGCTAAAGCTGCTGGCTGGCTGTCAACAAGGCCAGTGCCTGAGCTGGGTGTGTGCGAGGGGTGAGATTTATTCTTACTCTTCTTTGTTAACTATGTGCATATCTGTGTGGGTGTATGCACATGAGCCCAGATGCCCACAGAGTTATACACAATTGAAAGCTGCCTGACAAGGGTGCTGGGTACTGAACTTGGGTTTTCTTCAGGAGCACTTCCTGCTTTCAACCACTGAGCAGCCAGCCCCATTATTATTAGTTTTTAGATGTGTTGAGCTGGATGATGTCTGCGATAGAAGACAAACTAAGGGTAGAAATGAAGCAAGATAGCTGAGTGGCAGCCGTGAGAACAAGGTGTTAGTTCAAGAATTCACCAAACTTCATCATCTTCTTTGGTGGACATGCAAAGTCTTATAAACAGCATGCTCCTTCCCTGGTTCCTATACTGAAAGACCCTGGAGGGGCAAGTTCTCTACAAGGAGCCATGGCAAGAAGGCGCTTGGCAGGAATGCAGTGGTGTCAAGCAGCCTCTCTTTGGCCACTGACTGGAACATGTGAAAGGAATTCACAGGAATGGCCTTGTAAGTGGCCCTAATTCCCAAACCTGCCTGGCAATCCCATGAGCCTACGCTGCAAACCAGACTCCTGGACCCTTTGCAAGCACCTCTGACACCGTCTCCAGGGAGGTCGGCCAGTTCTGCTTGCACAGGAGCCTAGCAGTGCTTTCTCTGGGAGGCGCTGATGGTGCACAGTGTATCTAGCACAGCTGCATAACTGGAAGAGGAGGAGGGTCAGGACATGTCCCCTCGTCATCTCCTAGGATGCACTTGGGAAGCTCCGGGTGGGGAGTGACAGAGGACTGCGCAGAGGCCAGGGCGTGGGACCTGGCACAGCTCCCTCCTCTTTACCTAGAGTCTGCATAGCCTCCTCGCTCTGTTGCACCTGCTGTGACATCATCCTGCTGATCCCCATCAGACTCTCGGTGATGGTGCTGGAGGTCTGGGCCAAACTCTCTTTGGTAGTTTTCCTGCAAGTCCAGAGGAAGGAGCAATAGCAATACAAGCCTAGCTTGCAAATGCACCATTTTAAACCTACCATATCAGCACTTTTCTTTTGTGCTTTTGAGATGGGACCTCAAAATGTAGCTCAGGCTGGCCTAGAAGGGAAAATCCCCTCACCTTAGCCACCCCCAAGTGCTCATATGACAGGTGTGTGGTGACACAACCAGCTAGCACACATTTATTTATTTATTTGTTTATTTATTTATTTACTTATTTATTTCCTTCTTTATCCTCTTCCCCCCCCCCCTTCTGTTTTTCAAAGCATGGTTTCTCTGTGTAGCCCTGGTTGTCCTGGAACTCACTTTGTAGACCAGGCTGTCCTCAAACTCAGAGATCCATCTGCCTCTGCCTCCCAAATGCTGGGATTAAATGTGTGCACCACCACCGACACGTTTGTAAAACATAAGTCAGTATGGCTAAAGATGTATGCTGAGCCGTGCAGTGGTGGTGCACGCCTTTAATCCCAGCACTTGGGAGGCTGAAGCAGGCGGATTTCTGAGTTCAAAGCCAGCTTGGTCTACAGAGTGAGCTCCAGGACATCCAGGGCTATACAGAGAAACCCTATCTCAAAAAAAAAAAAAAAAAAAAAAAAGATGTATGCTGAACTTACTTTCTCAAGCCCTGCTAAGGGGAACAGAAACCACATTGCTGTTTATAAAGCAGCTAGGTACAGAGAGAATCGGAAATATCTGTTCACTCTCAAAGAACTTCAAATGAACTAAAGGCCTGCCTTGATGCATCTCATATAAGACACACCAACAGGACTAGTTAGTACCATAAATACATGTGTGGTTAAAATAAGTCTTTTAAAAAACTATCAGGGAGGACTGGGATAGAAGGACTGGGAAGGTGGGTAGTAGAACATTTGGCCCTCAGGCGTGAGGCCCTAGGTTTAACCCCCATTACTGCAAAAACCAAACAAACAATCAAACAAGAAAACCCCAAACCAAGTTTATTCAAATTTAGTCAGGGCTGGGAACGTAACTTGGCTGGTAGATGCTTGCCTTGTACGCACGAAGCCCTTGGTTACATGTCCAGAGTTGCACTAACTCAGTGTGGTGGTACACACCTGTAAGATCACAGCAAGTTTGAGACCGGACTGGGATGTACGAGACCCGGTATCAAAACAGAAAAAAAAAGTTACTTATAGACTAACAAAGTGCAAACCTTCCGAAAACAAAAGGCTGCCTCCTGGACTCAGACCCAGCCAGGCAGTGGACACACCTTTAATCCCAGCACTTAGGAGGCAGAGGCAGGTGGATTTCTGAGTTCGAGGCCAGCCTGGTCTACAGAGTGAGTTCCAGGACAGCCAGGGCTACACAGAGAAACCCTGTCTGGAAAAATAAAACAAACAAACAAGCAAACAAGAACGACTCATCCCCAGAAGGACACACAGAGGTACCTCTGCCTTAAGGAGTCTCCTCCTTGCAGAAGTTCTGCCTTCTCCAGGTTGTCAATGGCAAGCTTGCAGGTAAGATTCGCTTTCCGCCATGAGGTCTGGTTGCTGGAAGAGGAAGAGGAAGGTCACATGTGAGGTCCTGGTGGCTCCACCAGGCTGCTCCATCTAACCAGTTCACCCTCCCTGGTGTAAGCCAGAGTTCACCTTGCCTCCTACCACTTCCTCTTCTTGGTAACTACTTTAGCACAGGTCTTAACATCTCTCCTCTCAATCTCAGGAAAATGTCTCTAGAATGTTGTGCCAATATCCTTCTTCTGCTTGGCCCTGGGAGACCAGAGACATGGAACTTTGCTAGACACGGGCCCACAGAGGCTCTATTGCCTAACGAGTGTCTAGGTGTAGTCCTTGAAAACCGTGACTTAGCAATCCCCCTGCGTCCCTAGTACCCAGGCCACCATTTCTCCTATAGGGCCTGCTAGAGGGGTCAAAGCCACAAGAACCAATATCTTCAACACTCTCCCAGGATTCGTCACTTTTTGCCTATTTGACATCGAGCACAGGCACCACAAGTATCACAGGGCGCCCTGACTGCTGGGATTTATTCTCACTCTTCCCCTGCTCCTTTGCAAGTGACATCAAATGTAAGCAGCACCTGAGATTAGCAAGCCATTCTTCACTGACAAATGGGAAAAGCCAACCACATCCCTCTGAGAATCTAGCCCATGCTCTGGAACTCTCACAGAGCCAGCTAAGCCCTGGATACATACAATACTCGAACAGAGCACTTAATTGGTGGCTTTCTTTAAAAAAAAAAAAAAAAAAGATTTTTAAATTTTCTGTGTGTGTGACTGGGAAGGATGATACATGCCACACAGTGCATGTGTGGAGGTCAGAGGACAAGTGTGTGGAGTCAACTTTCTCCTTCCATATTTTTGTTTCTTTTTTGAGACAGGGTCTCTCCCTGGCTGTCCTGAAACTCACTGTGTAGTTGAGTTGACCAGGTTGGCCTTGAACTTACAGAAATCCTCTCTGAGTGCTGGATTCTAAAGTGCCTCTGCCTCCTGAGTGCTGGAACTAAAGGCGATGTTCAGAGGGGCTCCCAGATGCCTGCACAGCACCTACTAGCCCATTCCACACCTGCCATCTCAAACAACCAAGAGCATCTTCAAACTGTTCACGAAGGTGTTCTCTGAGGAGCAGGGCGCAGAGCTGAGCGAGTGAGCGCCTGTCTTCAAGGAGCTCCCACATGTTAGGGAGAAGAGTAAGCGAATACTACATAGCCTGGCCAACCCAACCGCTGATAAACATAACTGCTGCTTCAACATCAAGTCCCTGCTTTCTTTCCGCAAATGTTTTAGTCATACCAGAAGCAGCATGCTTTGTTTTATGTCCACACTAAGCTAACAGTGTTTGGTGCGACTTTACTACACTGCACACACACAGGTATGTAGTGCTGAGAGTCAAAGCCAGGACTTCGTGTATGCTAGGCAAACACTTCACTGATGGAGCTATCTCCCTAACCCACATTTTTAATATTCAAAAACAAAAACGTGATCACCTTTGGGGCTAGAGAGATGGCTCAACCTCCAGTACTGTTCTCCCAGAGGACCCGAGTTTTGCTCCTAGTACCCATGTCAGGTAGCTTACAGTTGCCTGTCACCCGAGCTCCAGTGTGTTCGATGCCCCTCACCTCCATAGGCACCTACACTTATGGGCATACACACACACACACATATATATATATATATGATTAAGATAACAAAATTAAACTCTAAAATATACGATTACTTTTATAATACTGGGTGAATTTTATTCAAGAATAATTGGTACTAGAAATGCTCACTGAAAGTGAGCCTATTCAAGATGGACCAAAATCTAATTTTCAGGGTGGTATTATCTGAATAAATGATGCACAGAAATGTAAATAAGTTTATGTTCTCAGAATTGAGAGTTTTGGTAACACAGCCGCTGTTGATTATATACAGCTGTATGTGACATTTCTTAATCACTAATTCAGGGAATATATCTTTTTAAACAATGTCTGTCAATATGAATTACTACTTCTCCCTTCCCAAAAGGGTCTTGTTAATGCAGACACACTGAGGGCTCTGGTAGCTTCCCCAGGCCCATGGTTTCCATGGCAACCTCTAGTCTCTGCTATGACGGGATTCCCACAGGTTTTCCTCTGTCACAGCTTTTTGCATATGGTTTCTCTATTCTCCAGCCGCAGTCTCACTGTCTTGCAGCTGTGTGAATGACACTCAGCTATCGGAAGAGACTGGCAAGGACATGGGAGTGAATGCAACGGTGTGCCTAGCTTACGGGCGATGGCTTTTTATGCCACCAAGGGTTCTAAGACTCACTAGAACTGCATGTGTGCAGTGTAGCAACTGCACCAAACATTGTCAGCTTAGTGTGGATGCAAAACAAAGCATGCTCTAACCTCAGCACCTGGGAAGCAGAGACAAGAGGATCAGAAACTTAAGGTCATCCTCAGCGCCATGTTGAGTTTGAGTCTGAGACCAACCTGGAATACAAGAGACCCTGTCTCAATAAATAAACAAACAACAGAACCAGAGCCATGGAGATGATGGCTCAGGGGGCAGAGGTGCTCATGTGTAGGCCTGATGAGCTAAGTCCCACCCCAGGCAGGACTCACAAAGTGGCAGGAAAGAGCCAACACCACACACAGCCCCCACACCACACCTGCCACACAAGGGTAACTCTGCAGACAGCGTGAGCACTGTAAACATGCTCAGCTCAGCTCCGGCTGTCCGGCTCAGCTCCGGCTGTCCGGCTCATCCCCTCTTCTACATTTGAGACTTCTGATCTAGAGAGCTTGCAGCTTGTGTGTGTTAATGATGCCTCACAGTCAGCAAGCCACCCAGCAGGGTGGCTGGGAGAAGCACTGCTTACCTGAGCATCTGCTTTTTGTGGTTCTCCACTTCCTGAAGTAGAAGCTGCTTCTCGGACTCCTTGTCTTGCTCCCTTGCTGACTGCTCAAGATCCTTGGAGGGAGAACAGCTGTTAGCCAGGATGAAAACCCAAGGGGCACAAAGGCAACTGAAGCGCCCTTTACAACAGACCCTTGGGAGTGGGAGGGAGCATGCCCCAAATAACCAACTCTCCTTTTAAACATACAGGCAAGTCTGCAAGAAAAAGAAGGAAATCCTGGCCACCCAAAGGTGAGCTGGAAACTGGGCGCGGGAGTGGTCAGCTCTAGAGTGACGGCCCTGGCTAGAGCAGGAACTGCTATTCCTACAACCTCGAGCCTGCAGAAATAGAGGAGGAAGACAACATCCAACAAGAGCCCACCATCCCAATGCAATACTAGGAGGACACCACATGATCGTGTGTTTCCAAACGCTGTCTACCTCTGTACTTTACTCCAACAGAGCTCTGGGGGTTTGAGCTCATATACGAACATAAGCCCACCTGGGGCTGCCGCGTAGCTGGAAGGGTCACAAACGCAGGACCCACAGATCATTCCAGCAGCCATAAAACAGTCTCAGGATGCCCACTCTCCAGCAGAGAGTGCGTGGACACACTCTGCTTGACTGTTTGTTTGCAGGGGATGGAAGCAGGCGCCCTACAGACTTTGGATAGAAAGATTTCTCTTTCCTGAGTGGTTTGAGAACTGAATGGAAGCAAAACTAACATAAGCAGTTGCCACACCCACTCCACTGGAGGGGGTGTGACAAGTCCAAAAGCTTGGCCGCAGTTCTGAGGCAAAAAAGTTTCAAGGAAACTGGTCTCCTGGAAGTCCTTGGTGTCCCCTAACACAGACGTGGGTCGACAGAGAGTTTTTGCATGCTTTGAGTCGACCCTCGGCTTGGAATTTCGTAAAGAATGTTACTTAATCAGACAAATTGCCTCCAGTGTTGTAAGAGAGATAGTGTAAGAAATCAGGCATTGAAGTTTACTGGCAACAAAGTAAATTTAGAATTTACATTACAGTCACGTATGGTAGACTACTTTACATATTAGAAAAAAGCTGGTGGGCTCCCCTGGCAAATGGAGGTCCTGCCACAAATACTTAGAATTACAGCAGAGTCACTCCCACCAGCTAGAGTAATGTATTATTCATGGAAAGATTAGCAAGAATGGAATCCCCTGGTGCATACTTCTAATAGCCCAGAAGATTAGCATAGTTGGCTGGTGGTGGGTTATATAGACTAGAATAGGAACCATTCACACCTGGCTGCTAAGATCAAGCTGACTTTACATGGGGCTAACTTTGTTGTGGCCACTGGCTGGTTCCTGCCAATTACCTTGACTGCTGTATTATTTAACTTCCTTTTGTCTTCTGTAATGACTATAAAAGTCTGATGCTTTGAGAAATTACATTCAGATTCAACACTCTCTTGTGTCTGATCCACCTGAGTACCAGAACCCTGATTCTCCCCAGGCTGAGGGACCCCCAACTGGGTCGGCCTTCAGCAAGCAGTGAGGCCTGTGACAATCCTGGGGACTGGGAGATGTGCCCTGGCCTGGCCAGGCTGCAGGGACTCCTGAAGAGGTGTGCAGAAGATGAGAGCTCATGATCCCAAAGCAACCAAGCACCAAGGGAAGGGAAGGGCTACCAGGAGCAAGGAACAGCAGACGTGACCAACAGCATCGATCCTAAGAACTCCGGGGGTAATGGAGCGGTCACCACTGTAAAGAATCCACAGCACTGCATGTCTCACACATTGTAAAGACGCCACAGAGCTAAAACATCCACAGATTAGCTCACTCAGATAACAATCTACTTATAAATCCCTATACAAATTTGCATATGCTATTTTGGAACAAGTTTGCTTACCTATTTCACTTGATCAGCTCAGAAATTACATTCGGGTTTATGCCCCACAAATATTGTTAGAGCAGAAAAAAGAAAAACTGACTGTGAATTGGGGAAAAAAAGTGTGACTAGGCATGGTGGCTCACACCTTTAATCCTACCACTCAAGGCAGAGGCAGTTGGATTTTTGTAAGTTTGAAGCCAGTCTGGCCTGCAGAATGAGTTTCAGTACAGCCAGGGCTACACAGTGAAACCCTGTCTCAGGAAAAAAAAAAAAAAAAAAAAAAAAAAGAGTGTAAATCTCTCCAGTTATTTGCCATAATTTTTTGTTTAGACCCCACCCCATTCCCTACCCATGCCATCACTGCACAAAGAGCTTGTGTTCTATTTTTTGCTACACTGCTCTCTTCTGCCTGACAGTGGGCCACTGAGAGAAAGAATAGACCATGAGGAAGACCGGGAGACAGATGAGAGGAAAGAGAAACTACAGACTCCTCAGAAAAGGCCGCTTGGCAGTTGTGAGACTCTCTGAAGAGATGAAAGTGTATTGGTGCTGAATTCCAGCTGAAGAAACCCAATGCAAAGACGGATGTTTACACAAGACCCTGCCAGACAGGGACGACTATGTAGGAACAGCTTAATTCTCTCCTGTTAGTGTACAACCTTGCTGAAATACGAAAGGCATTCACCTCAGTGTTCCTTGGGTCTCCAGATCTAGACAGCATGCATCTCATTCACTGGCCTATCACCCTGGTAGATGCCAGCAACACATTTACGCTGAAGGAGAGGCTAGAGTCAAGGGCAAGAGCATGACAGATGCGTGAATCTATGGTGAGGACATTCACTCCGACCCAGGGAAGGGACTAAACACCAGGTAAGCATGCAGGTACTTAGGCAACAGTAGTAGTTAGAGTTGCAGTTTGAAGAAAGGCATTTTAAGAAAACAAGTTAGCTCTAGGAATCAAAACAGGCAAGCAGCCTGAGTGAATACCTTTCCAAATGTGAAGAAATAGCTAGGAAAAACTACAGCTCTATAAACAGGCTGGTAGGCTGTTTAGGTGGAGGTGCCCCCACATGGTTAGGCTGCGGCGTGTCCACTCCCACAGCGGGAAGATATCAGGGGAACAAACCCTGGGAAGACGTGGAAGTAACAGATCAGAGCAGTTGATTGGAAGGAGGGGTGCAGAGAAGAAATAAAGGACATCGCCCAGACAATAAAGGAGACCAGTAGCTATGGACCCACATATACGCACATATGTCATATTTATAACACAGAGAGAGCAAGATGCTTTTTAAAAGTTCAAATGGGGGGCTGGT
>JADRCD010186011.1:0-11127 GCA_019843815.1 Montemys delectorum | reverse complement strand
AAGTGCTGGGATTAAAGGCGTGGGCCACCACTGCCCGGTTTGAAACCTATTCTTAATGATGGTTCTTAAATGCTTTAACCTTCCTTTTAGCCCATCACCTACCAGAGGTAGTGGGAAAAAAGGATACGGGGGGAGTGGAGCTGTTTAGAAATGGGAAGCAGAAAAGTACTAAGGACAAATAATAATTTGGATAAATGAAATTCTGAAAATCAACTCTCCTTAACAAAGATTATTTTTGTAAAAACTTATTTATTTTTTATTTTATACACATTGGTGTTTTACCCTGCATATACGTCTAAGAGTGTTGGACCCTGACAAATGTAAGCTGGGTTATGAGTGCTGGGAATTGAAGCTGGATCCTCTAGAAGAGCAGTCATTGCACTTAACCATCTCTCCAGGCCAAGACTAAAATTTTACGGGTACCAAAAATATGTTTTAACCAGAAACTCAATATACTCAAGCTTATGTCAGTTTACTCAATCCTGAAGGGACAGTACCATAAATGTAAAATAGCCAGAAATACACAGTGACAGTTGTATTTTTTTTTTTAAACTTTTTGCTTGCGTATGTATGCTGCGGCATACATGTGGGGATCAGAGGACAGCTTGTAGGAGGCTACTTTCTCTTCCCACCATGTGGTCCTCAGGACTGAAGTCATTAGGTTGGGCAGCAAGTGGCTTTTCTCTCTCATTTCACCAGCCTTGTAATACATTATTTCCATTTGGGAAAGTAATGTCACCGCTTAAGATTTCATCGTTCCCTTTAAAAATATGCAGGCAAGGAAAAACACGCTATGACATACAGGTCTACAGATTCATACATCTCCACTCTGTATGCATCTATACAAGGGCTAGGGTCACGTGATGATCGGGATACATTTTGAGAGCTGCTTCTTTAGTTGATGGCATTTTGTGATCGGGCTAAGGTACACATACACAAAAATGACTATGACATCACTGGGTGATCCGAGGCTTTAGGACCACTGTCTGCCATCCTTGTAAGACCGAATGTTATCATGTAGTGAGTGACTGTCTTTGACTGTGTGTAAAGTTGTGGAGGTGGTCTGTCGTCTTGGGTGCTAGCAGAAGCAGTCTGCAAGTATTTCAGACACTCCATCCTCACACAAGTCAGTGTTCATACAAGGATCCAGAATGATGACATGCTGTGACTGCAAGCCATGTGGCATCCGAGTCAGCGCTGCTGTAGGCAATGAGAAAAAGATACCCAGAAGGCAGTGAGAAAAAGATACCCAGAGAATTGTACCTCAGATAAACACTGGGGAGAAACTTCAAGAAAAATAGTTCTACGATAAGCAAAATAATTCAATGCTGACTGTGTCCTGGACTGAGCAGTGGGGACACGGGACTGGCACGAAGGGAGTTTTGTGATGAGCCTGTGTCTTTCAGGTTGAAGTGTCTGCAACTGATAAGATATGACATCTGAGGAGAGGGGGCCTCACAGACTATAGTCCATTAATAGGCAAATTGTAGTCTCTACTTCTCTCCAGGAACTATTCTAAAAAGCATAAGTGCGCAAGATCTGTCTACTCCTCATATCCTTCTAGGACCTGGGTAGTTCCGACAGGAGCATCCAGAGCTCCTACTACAGACAAAAGTGGCAGAGGCTGTCAAATGTCCCTATCCTGACTCCAGTCAACTGTACCCATTAAGTACTGTGAACTTGGAAAATTATATTCAACAATCTCCAAAACTACATTTCATCCCCCTATAAAGTGACAATTACTATCCCTACCTCGGTATTCTCCCTAATCCTACTTCAGGATCCCGTGAGAACTGTTTGTGTAGACAGCTTTGTAGAATGCTAACGCTCAAAGCCATGCTCAGTAAATGCCGGCTATTTGGATCACAAGTCTTCTAAGAACTTTCACTTTCCTGTCCAACTCTGAGCAGGACAATTCTGTGGAAGCTTCACTGAGTCTTCTTCCCTTTCCTGAAGCTGAAGCGCCCACATGTCCTCGCTGCTGTTCATGTCCCAAACTCCAGCCACAAGCTTACTCTGTGTTTACTCCCCACCCCCCCTTACCTAATAGTCAGAAGTCTGGAAATGAGGAAGTCATGTGTTCTGCGACGAGAGGACCTGGAGTGCCTATGGACTTGGGTCTCTGACAGAGTCAGACATTTTACACTTCAGAACTGACTGACCCTGTCCAGGCCACTGGCCATAAAGAATAATGTCATCCGCTTTGTGAACAGCAGGTTTAGGAGAAAGAAGAAATAGTTGTCTAAAAAGACATCCGTAACTCAAGGCAGAGAGCACAGGTGACCCTGGAGGGGACGAAGGACTCCCTGACACTGTCACTTTGGAGTCACCACTGCAGGAAGGAACAGCAGCAGGATCGGGTGACGCCATCTGGCCATTCTGCTGGAAGAAGGGCATGCAAGTATGAACTTTAAATGTCTAGACCGAGGAAAAGGGAAAACACTGCAGGCCACTTATTCTTATCTACTCGGCATTTAAGATGATAGTCTGGGGAACCTTTATAATTAAAAACAAAATCAAGGACTGGCAAGATTGCTCGGAAACTACAGGCATTTGCTGCCAGACTCACATGGTGGAAACAGAGAACCAACTCGAACAGGTTGTCCTCGGAGCTCCACAGGCACACTGTGGCATGTGCCACACGCATACACATGCAAGATAAATAAGTATAACTTTTTTTTTTTTAAACGTAAGACACGTGGCTTGATGAGTTCAACAACTAAAGGTCAGCTGATAAAAATAACAAGTGCTCACCCAATAGGCCATATTGCCTTTATCACACGCTGCTGGTAGAGTGTCAGCTTATCTCACCGTATCTTTGGGTGGGTGGTTGTATCAGAATCTCCACCATTATGATTCATACCTGGTCTCTCTGGCATAAGAGTTCAAGTTTCCAGCCACCACAGGGTATGTATGTGTGGCCTCCACATGTCCTTTCATCTCCGCTGGAGAGAAAGAGTCTTGGGGGTGAAAGGCACAGACTGGGAACGCTGAGTGCAAATAGGCAGTATGGATGGATGGATAGAGACAACCTAGGCTAGCAAGATTCAGCAAAAGAAGTTATATGGCTGTAGCGTGTCGCCTGTGCTTTTAAAGGGACTCTTCTTTCTCTTTTTTCAACAACTTACTTATTTTTAGAGCACTGATTGGTGTTTTGCCTGTTTCTGTGTCTGGGTGAAGGTGTCAGATGCCCCTGGAATTGAAATTACAAACAGTTGTAAGCTGTGATGTGGGTGCTGGGAACTGAACATAGGTCATCTAGAAGAGCAGCCAGTGCCTTTAACAGCTGAGCCATCTCTCCAGCCCCTAAAATGCCTTTTCTTATTTCACCCAAGCAAAGTTGGTCTGGGTGTCACATTAGCTAAAAGACTATACCAGTAGGTTCTAGAATCTAGCCAATCAGGATTCAAGCTCCTCTACACTGATTGAAATGGGATGCCTCTAGGGGAACTTAAACTCTCAAGCCTCAGTCTCTTTAACTGCAAAAATGGGGATAATTCTACCTGAAGTTGTTCTTGATGAGTAATTAAAAGACCCATTAAAACACTCAGCACAGGCTATGGTGTAACTCAGTGGTACAGTCTACGTTTACTATGTAAAGTCCTGGACTCATTGCCTGACTCCCACAGGTTGCTCTCTTGACTTCTACACACACATTGCAGCACATCCACATGTGCACATTCACACACACACAGGCACATACACACATGTTCAAACACAAACAAGGCCAAGTGCATAAGAATACATATGTTACCACAATGGAGGTTTTTAAGTTCTCCCTAAAAATCAGCAGTTAACAATGCACAGGGTCCACCCATACATAAAGTAACTGCCAGGCCCACACACTATCAAATGTGTCTGATATTGAGGCATGCTCTTGTAGAGCGGGGCTAAGACTCACCTAGAGAACACCAGCAAGCACTGAGTTGTACGCTAAATGTATGCTTATTATTCTGGAAGGGACATCTCATTGTTTACCTGCTCACGTTAAACACACTTAATGGTTTTTAGGTGTTTAAATGATATGTATACCTATAATTGCCTGCCTTAAATATCAACAAAACAGATTTCTACCATGCCCCAGTCTCTCAGAAAAAAAAAATGAACAGGAGACAAAGTACACTCCTTAAAAGGCTACAGTAGTCCCCAAATCTGCTGCATACCTAGGGGGTGGGGGGGAATCAATGCAAGGTATCTACAGCCCAGATCCACTGCTAGACTGTTTTAAGGTAACATTCCCAAGAAGAGGCTGCACACCAATGCTTGGGCAGGTCTGATTCCTAGCTGTTCCCCACACAAAGGCTGGGGTGCAAGTGCATGCCATCTGCAGTCCTCAGTAGCAGGAGCTCTATGCCTGACCCTGTATTGATAAAATAAATGCATGGTGTAAAATTGAAACCCACCATATGACCTCTGCTGCCTCCTTGGTCACAGCTGAAGCCAAGAGAAGAGGCAGACCCCAAGTACACAGTCACTTCACGAGTTCACTAAAGCCCAGACCTCAGGAGCCCAAAAGCACCTTTCCATTAGCCTAGAGCTCCTGTGGAAATGACCTCTCCAACCTCAGAAACACGCTTCTGACAAAGCAAAGGAAGTATCTTAAAGGAATTCTTAAGAAGTTGTAACTAGTAGGTCTGGAGAGATGGCTCCCCAGATGTTAGGAGCGCTGACTGTTCTTCCACAGGGCCTGGGTTCAATTCCCAGCAACTACATGGTGGCTCACAACTGTCTATAACTCCAGAACCCAACACCCTCACATAGACACACATACAGGTAAAACATCTAGGCATATAAAATACAAGTAAAATTTTTAAAAAGAATAAAAAAATTGAAACTAAGAAATAGTACCAGAAATACAATCCTCTCAGAGAACTGGCAAGGACCATCCGAAATGCTGGTCAGAGCACAGAAGTTTTATATTTTATACTAAGAGACCTTCAAAAATAATAACTGCAAGGGAGGACATTTTCATTTGCAGACAAAAAAACAAAATAATATATAAAACCAACCAAAAACAAGTAGCAACACAAAGTCTGTCTTAATGTTAATACACAGGATTTTCATAATTTGTTAGTTCATATATTATTAAAATCAACTATTCGAAAGCTTTCCTGGGTTTGTCAATCAACACCTCTGCTACCAGCAACCATGATGTGCTTTCTACAATGAAACAAAGTCTCTCTGAAGATAATTTGCATATTAAACTGGTTTGTACATACTCCACTAAACACCAGGTAAGTAGTCAGGCCAAGGCTGTTATTTTTTCCCCAATTACTTAAATAATATATTCATTTCTACAACACCCACGTAGGGCGCAACAGTCTCAACACAATTAACTCCCTCCAAGTGAGAAGCACAGGCCTGAAAGTACATGGCACCCACAAGCTATCTCCTGGAAGCCCAAGGAACCTGCTTGAATATGTAACAAGCAACTAAAAAGAGTTTCCAGAAGAGAAGACACAGAAGGGCAAACGTGGCCAAGTCTGCCTACTGCAGGATTCGTGCTTAACCTCTGATGAGCAAACTTCTACAGAGTGCGGCATGTTAGACTAGTAACAGAAAAATGCTACATACTGGGCCAGCTGCGACAGTCACCACCTGGTCCTATTACTCTGAGCCTCCCAGCAATCCCCAGTGGGTTTATACACACTAACATCTTTGAGGGTAAGTAGTAGATTATGCGTGAGAAGTTTGGAATACCACTAACAACAGAAAGAAGGTCACAACAGTTACCCAACCCATAGTCAGGATCAGTGATTCTAGTCACATGCTCAAAGAACTCATGGACTTCTTCCTCACATGCCATCCTTGTCAGGTGCCCGCTGCCTCCACGAATAGCATCATCGGCCAGCCAAGCAGACAATGTGCTAGAAACTGACATCCCCAGAGACCTCTCTTCCAGGACTCTTCCATCTACCTTTCACTGATTCACTGAAACCCTCCATATTTGTCACATCTCCCTACTGCTCTCCATCCCCAAGGACACCAATCTAGTCCACACATGCATCAATCCCAACAAAAGCAGACAGGATTCTGCCCACGTCCTTCTCTTCTTCCACCCGCCCACCCACTCGGTCCATCCCGAGTCAAGAATGCTAGACGCTCAGACGGTACCGCAGTGTTCTTCGAAAATTCCAAATTCCACATCATGCCAGTGCTGCCCGAGTTGGATGCCACCTGCCTCTGAGGACTCACCTCAAGGCTCCATGTTGACCTACAACTGCAACCTTTTCTGGGTCAGGGGTCACTGGATTCCTCTGTACCAAGGTATGGATGGCAATGCTAAAGCTACATCTCAATGGCTGAGCCCACACAACAGTGGAATCCGAGCCATAACCTCCGTCTTCCCAGGGTCCCATGCTGTCCTCTGTACATCTACCAAGTCCGTCTCATGTCGCCATGGTGTCCCTAGACTGTACGACTGCACTTTTCAGGTGGTGGCTACCCTAGAACAGCTGAATCAAAAACAAACAGACCAGGAAAAGTAACCAGAATCAACCTTCACTTGCTAAAAAAGCCATGCCTGTTGCCTACACAGGAAGCAGGAGGCCCAGATGGCCACTACGAAGGTACCTACCCAATTCTACATTAACCGCCACCAACAAACACACCTGACGACCAATCAGACTTTACCCACAAGAGTATGTTTCTCCACTAAAACAACACACATAATGTTTAAATGGATACTTTTCATTTTCAAAGTAAAAACAAAACAGACACCTCCACCAAAATAATAAATAACTATTTCTGAGAGGGCATTTGTGTTTGTGATGGCCTGTCAACATGTACAACATCAAGCAGGGGTGATGAATTCATGATTCTACACTGAAAACAGTAATCAGATGTTGGAATAATTATCCCTGTTTTTCTCAAAATAGGTAATCATATTGGCGGGGGTGGGAGGGATTCTAACAGTGTATAGGAAACTATCACTGATTTAAGAGAGCCCCTAGGAGCCCTGCTCTCATACGCTCAGAACCTAAGGACAGACGGTACTCTCAAGTCACTCCATGAAGAGGAGCCCAGCTTACCTGGCACTAACTGGGTCACCCAGTAGATAAGCCCCACCTCTCTCCCACGCAACACACCCTACTAGGCACCAGAAAGACAGGAGGGCCTGGGGAGAGTGCTGCAGGAACTGGGCGGCCAGCTAGAGGCAGCTCATTTAATTCATTTCTTGGCTCTACGGTCTTCAATCTATGACTCAAGAACGTTCAGCACGCTCTCTAAGGCTCTCACACTCTAAATATCTGAAGGCTCAAGTGACTATAAAATTAAATCCTATATGACAGTATCTCTATGATTACCACTTCCTATTATAACACAGCTGGTTTCACTTAAATTTTTTAATATATTGATAAAAGACCCAATCAGTGGTTTTAATTACCACTTCTGCTCAACTCCCACCAATAATCCACTGTGAACCTGAGCCACCACTGGAACCTAAGTGGTGCCTAGACTGAAGGAAGCTGTTACATCTTTGCATTTTGTAGAAAAATAAAATGTGATCCCCCTTTTTTTTTTTTTTAATTTTAAACAGTTGTCTTCAGTTGTCGAAGATTTTTAGGAGACAAAACACAGTTTTCTCAAGAAAAAGAACTATTTTATCTTCCAAACTCAAGGTTCTAACAGCTTTAGAAAACAGTGAAGAAACACACTAAAGTTCTACTTTTTTAAAGGCATAAAAGAATACCTCCTCTAAACGACACACAAACATGTAAGACAGTCCAGAGCCAGAGGACCAGTAAGTTCACTCACAGCAGTGCCTCTCAAATGCTCTTCAAGATGCTGTCCCATGTAGCAGCCTATGCTGTGCATGGGCAAGTCTTTCGTGCAGAAACCACCTGAATTCTGGGATTAGCCACTCTCTGGAGGCTCTTGAGATCTGCTCTCTAGTTACTTTACTCAGCCCTGACTAAGCAGCATTTTCATTCTTATGATACCTTATTTATAGGAGTTGCTTACAAGATGGCCAGGGTGTCCGCTATGAAAACCAAACAGACAAGGGAAAGAGAACCACCACCTCTCTGTTCACCCTGGATCAAGACAAGCAGAAAGTAGTTTCCTGCTACGAGAGGATAAACGGCCAGAGAGAAAGCCCTGTCTCTCACACAGAGTGCCCCAGAGGAGGAAGGTTTGCACAGACAGAAAGAAAAGGAACTAAATGAAAGCTAACTGAATGGCAAGCAAACTTGATCGTGCACAGCGAATAAGTTACCTTAATCCCCGGTTTGCAAGAACTGTCCTAGACCTGGCTCCCACGTTACACCATGGGTCACAGAGCAGAAGCACAGAGAAGTACACCCCTGTTCCCTGCTGAAACTAGGTACTTCCTTAGCTCCTGACTTTGCACTCGTGTACAGGGAAGGTTGCGATGCTTCCTTGATGTTTAAAATCATAAAGGAACTTACTAGGGTTCTGACTCCCCATTAAAAGCAAGGCTAACAGAACACTCCTTATGGAAACAATACTGGCAATATTACATAAGTCACACTGACTAAAAACGAGACCAAGCCTAGATGAATCCACAACACTGCTGTTTTAACACCAACTTCCCAAGTGAATTAATACTGGCACCTATCTATACTTTCAACTGAGGAGGGGGGGTGGAACTAGTCTTTTTTCTCCTTGAAAGAAAAAAAAGTTGAGATTTAACTATCTCTATTAAACTAATATGCCACTCTACTATTTCTCATTCTGTCCTCTGTGCTAAGGACATAGAAAAGGGAATCAATTTTAAAACTGATGTCAAAATAATTCCACTGATTAAGCCAGTATAACCAGAGCCTGGAATTCATGGAAGTCACTAGCTAACTTGTTTTTTTAATCTAGAAACTCATTAATTTTGAAAGCATAAACATGGAATTAAAAGCTCAGAAACTTCAAATTTACCAATCTGCCCAGATTTTTTGAGGGGTGGGGGTGGGAGCAAGATACCCAAAAAATATATAATCAAAGCACACACTCCCAGGAAACAACCTCAAACCTGGAGTGTCACACTGAGGAAATTCACCTGTTACAAGCCTGTCAAAAGTCCACTATATTCCTTAACCAGCAGATTACCAGAAACAGGGAAGGGGAGTGCCATATTCACCCAGTGGACAAAAAAAAAAAAAAAAAAAAAAAAAAAAAAAAAAAAATCTCTTCTCATTTTAAATAGCTCCTAAAATTTGCTCACCAAGCCCTTTTCCATTTCCAATTTTTTACTTTTACTGTTCATTTTGTTTTCTTGTAGTTTTTCAGGGAAAATAAACTTTTCATAAGGAAACTGGAAGACTTAAAATGTCTCCTACTTATCACCTAGAAAGGCAATGCGAGTCCTCCGTGCCCCAAGCATCTAGCTTTCAGCCTCTCTATTATCGTTGTCAATGAATGGGCCCCAGTCAAATGAAAGCTGCCATTTTAGGGGAAAGACTGAAGGGCTTTCTGTTGTGCAACAGCGAGACAAAAACACTGCGCGACAGATGTACTCTGGGGGCTGGGGAGGCGCAACTTCAGAAAACCACTGCTCAAGTTATCTCTCGGACATTACTGTAATCGAAACGTAATTATAACTAGAAAAAAATCAGGTACGGAGCTTCTAGGTCATCGCCACTAAGGTTTTTCTTTTTTCTTTTCCTTCCTTTTTTTTTTTTTATTTTTTTTTTATTTTTTGGTCACCATTCGAACAGATCTGTGAGGAAATAAAGAGATGTATTTTTCTCCTACTGATTATCACACGTAGGATGAGTAGTCCCCCTCTTACAGAAAGAGAATTCAGAGAAAGTAACTGTGGGCCCCTTAGGAAGGTGTCACCCACTGCAAAGAAGTCTTCAATTTAAAATTAAAAATAAAAAAATAAAAAAAAACAGAGCTCTCACAAATTATTTAAAAATATTTAATATATTGAGAGATCCAACTCGGAGGATAGACACAGTTTAAAGTAAGTTATTTAAATCGATTGCTAGATAATATACAATGGGAAACTAAAAAGTACACTTAGCAAGTGGAGAACTGGATAGTGTATCTAATTCTAGCAATTCAAAGGAAACTCCATGTGGGTTGCTACTTTTCTTTTGTCCATTGTCTGTTCAGAAGAGGGAAGGAGGAAAAAAAAAAAAAAAAAAAAAAAAACTAGTTTAAAACCCTGGCGTGAACAGTCTCTAAAAGTGACCTCCAGGGAGAACCGAGCTGCAGGGCCAGAGCTCTCCCCGGGCCGCCCGCTCCACGGGGGCGCTCACAAAGCGGGCTGCCGGGCCAGAGTTTGGGGTGCGCTCCCACGGCGCAGGGCTCCTCGAGGCAGAGCCATCCGGAGAAAGGCGGCTCGGGAATGATGGCTGCTCGGGGCCAGCGGCTCCTTCCCCGGAGCCTCCTGACCAGTCCCCCGCCAACCGGCCGCCCCCTCCCCGTGCCGCTCAACCCCGCGCCGCCTCGCCCACCCCGCACCTCGCCCCGCCGCGCCCCGCCCGCGCCCCGCGCCCCCAGCGAGCCCTGTCCCCGGTGCGAAGCAAACAAACAACGCGTTCCCCGCCACCCTCCTTCCTCTCCCGCTGACCGCTCGGCCTCCAGCCACCTCGGCCGCGAGCCGGAGTCGGCTCACCGCGGGGGCACCGCGTCACCCCGCCGCTCCGGGGCCACCTGGCGACCCCCGCCCCCGCCCGGACCCCCGACAGGCGGGGGCGGGGGGGGAGGGGAGCGGGGACGCGAGTTGGGATCGCGGATTAAAGTCGCTATTATGCCGCCGCCGGCGGCCCGGCCAGCTCGGCAAGGTGGGGTCCCCCGGTCGCCCGCCCGCGCTCGCCCCGGCCCGGCTCCCTTTCTTCTCGTCCTCGCGCACTTGGGAGCTGCCGGGGGAGCCCCGGGAAGCCCTGGCTGCGGGCTCGGAACTCTGCGGCCGCCGCCGCCACCGGCTGGGCTCGGGACGCCCCCCGCGCCGCGTGTTCGCGCCACCCCCGCCCCCGCCCCCGCCCCACGCGGCGCCCCGCGCACTTTCCCTGCCGCCGACCCACCTCGCCCGTGGCCGTCCCCGCGCGGGCTGGCGCCGCCGCGCCCGCAGGGACGCACTTTGTTCGCGCCGGTGCGGCCGCCGCTCCCGGCGAGCGCGGCGTGGTCCGGCCGGAGCGGGGGGCGGGGGCGAGGCGGGGGGCG
>JADRCD010186009.1:0-22906 GCA_019843815.1 Montemys delectorum | reverse complement strand
GTTATTTTCCTTGCCTTTTGGGGACTAAATATTTGATATGAAGTAACCTGAAAAAGAAATGACTTAATTTCTGTCACAGTGGAAGGGAATAGAGTCCACCATGGTGGGAAAGACATGCCAGTCAGAAGCACGATGAGATGTCTGGCCTCTTTGTGTCTGTTGTCAGGGAGCAGAGAGTGGGCAGGAAATGATGCCAGGCAACACCCTAAGGGCTGCCCTAACTGACCTACCTTCCCTAGGGAGGCTCTCCTTCCCAAGTGTTCCACAGCCTCTCAGGAACCGTGCCACCCCTTGGAGACCAAATGGTCCAACACATGAGCCTGTTAGGGCATAGCACAGCTGTATCACAGTATATTGATAAATTGATAAGTGCTTGAGAAACTGGCTAGACATATTATGTTATACAATACTTAAATGTGTTAAAATTAATTGACCCATCCTATAAATTGTATAACTTTTATTTTTACATATCCATTTAAAACATAGTTAATTGTAATGAAGTATAAACATCCAACTTTCCTCCTTTATCATATAACCATACCAGGTGCCTAGTTATGGGCCATTTTTCTCTTTCCCTTTTTCATTTAACTGTGAAAGAAAACTTCAAATGTTTAGGTAATTACAAGAATTCCTAACAGTTTGCATCTCTGGATGGATGCATTTGAATAGCCTTCCCTCTTCTCCTTAGATAACACAATAGATTGCTTCTGATTAAAACGTTGTGGCACCCTGAAATGTTAAAGTTGGTGTGCTATAAGTTGAGGACTACAGTGCATGTAGCCTCTGTACCTGAATTAACTTCCCCCACATAGCCAGTCTTCCTGGGTGAAATCCTTTCCTTCCACCTTTTCTTTTTATAGCTTTATTTCTTTGGAATCTTTCATCATTTATTGCACTTGAAGTTCTTTCTATTTTCAGGGGGAAAGGAGAACTCTTTGAACTTTACAAACAGATATAAATGGGAAATGAAAGAAGGAAGGTCAACTCTTGGGCTGCTAACCTTCACGGTGTCCTTTGAAAGGGGTCCCCAGGTAGCCTTAACTTCTGCCAGCTCGTGTGAGCCTGGCTTGCTCCTGGGCTTGAGCCTACTTGGCAGAATGACAGAGGTCAAATTTTCACACAAATGAACAATTTCCCTGATAAAGTGAAGCGGGTGCTTAAGTGCAA
Source organism: Montemys delectorum (assembly GCA_019843815.1). Taxonomy (NCBI): domain Eukaryota; kingdom Metazoa; phylum Chordata; class Mammalia; order Rodentia; family Muridae; genus Montemys; species Montemys delectorum. Next base: position 21,739 of record JADRCD010186009.1, on the reverse strand, counting down.
GCTCTAATGAGCAGCCCCCTCTCTTCAGCTCCCACTCTGAAGCATCCCCAAGGTTTCCGGCACAATTTCACATGACCTTTAGCTGAGGCCGTATTTTACCAGATCACCAGTTTCTCATCTCCTTGGAGTGCTTGCTAAGTCAGCACTTAGGAGAGACCCAGGGTGCACACAGCAGGTGTTCATTATCTATCATGAAGAACTACCTTCCTCTCTCCCTGTCTCCTGGTACCCTTCCATCCCACTCTGATGGAATAATGAAAGTCTTGGAAATTTTCAAAGCTGCCAAAGAATGCGTCAGACTTGTGTAGTATCTTCCCAGGGCAAAGGTTGTTCTTCATGGTTTCACTCTTCCTTTGTTAATTAAACAATGCTACTCTAACATTCAAGTTGAAGGAAGCAGAGTATTTATTTTCTGGGAACCTCAAATGAGGTATGCAGCCACTCCATTTTATTTAACAAGTAGGATTGTGTGGCAGGTAATGTAATATATTAATCTCATTGCTGATATGTTTGGTTAATAACTACCTTTAATCAAGCAATAAAGCACTGCTAAGACGAAACTCAAAATAAGTCTTGAATCAGAAGATGTGCAAGTGACATGACATCTACATAGTCAGGTGGTTTTCTTCTAGTTATTGCATATCACATAATAATTACATATTACACAAAGGCAAGAGACTTCTATTCTGCCTCCCTGTGAGAAAATGCTTGGATAGGACTTTGTCGTTATCTCAATCCTTTCATATGGTCTCCTACAAAGAAAGTTGCTGTGAGTTATTCTAGAAGCCCTGGAGGAACAGAGCAGACAATGTGAGCTGCTCCTCTTATAAAAGCCATGCTAGGATTAACGTCTCTCTTATGAGGGGCTTAATTATGAAATGAAAGATCTGTAAACACATTACAATCAAAGACAGAATCTATGAGCAGCAGTCTTCCCATTTTTATCAACAAAACTGCTGGTCTAGACTTTCCCTTGTATCATGCATGTATGTTTTTCATTCATTTATAAGTGTGGGAGAGAAAGGAAAGGTGGCACTTATCGAGGATCTAAAGCCACACATTCATCCATCTCATTTACTTTCTGTACATGTGAGGACATGTATGTGCAGGTGAACGTGTATGTCAGAGGTCAACTTCAGATGTTTTTCATCAAGACCCGTCCATTTTGTTTTGGAAACAAGATCATTAGCCTTGGGCCCACTGCGTTGGCGAGATTGGCTGCCCAATGAGCTAACCCAGTGGCTGAGGATCTGGCTGTCTGAGCCTTTCTAGTAGCAGTGTGCATCTCTACTCCTGGCTCTAGGTGGGGATTCTAGGATCAAACCCAGTTCCACCTCCCCTGGTAGCAAGGAGTTTACAGGCTGGGTTGTCCTTAGGAATGCTTTACTCCAATGTTCTTACAACCCACTATCTCCAAATCTCCAATTCTATCCAATAAAATTAGAAGCAAACACTAAAGTACAAGTTCAATGTGCTACTTATTTTAGATCTGGCAGTGCGTATGTACCACTTAAATAATATGTAGTCCCATGACTCTAGTACACATCTGTAAGCCTGATGATGTGCATCTGTACATGCAACTTCTCTTCCTACCTTACTTACATCACTTTTGGAACTAGGAAATTTAAATTAAATGGTAATAATAACTATTACCAAAATTTATCAAGAGTATACTATATGGTATTTATGGTATTAGCTATTTAATTAGATATTAATTAGTGATATATTTAATTTGCAGAAATGCACATAGGCACATGGCTTTATTTATATTTGAAAGCTGAGGAAACAGGCAACAGAGATTGTAGATATATTTGCTAAGGATATCTAAGTGCCCTCTTCCTGAAATTGCATCACTCAGGATGGAGAAACAGGAGAACTGGAAGTTCAAGACCAGCTTGGTCCATATAGCAAGACTCTATCTTAAAAGATATGACATAAAGTTGAATTCAGATTCATGTACCAACTGTCTATCTCTACATCACAAACTGTTGGCCACTCTGTTTTCTTGATGTCAAAAAATAATATAGATATTTCTCATTATAACAGTTGTCCCATAAGTTTGACCATGAAACATTACTATTATATTCTCTCACTTCACAATGATTGCATTTCATTGATATTTCAATTTTTTACAATTTGAATCTTATAGATTATAACACAAAATATATGGGCAACACATAGAAGTTATATCTTTCCCTAATTTATCTTTAACATGATAAAGCTAATGAACATCATAGCTGGTCAAGAAAAAATATTACCTGAGAATTTGGGAAAGTCCTTTGAAGAGTTCTGATTGGTAGTTTATTCACAGTGAAATGAAAATTAAATCCAGGTATAACATAGTGGAAACAGAGATGGTTTTATTTATGGCTTTTTGGTTTTATTTGGTTTTATTTATTATGGTTTGCTTTTTGACATTAGATTTAAAGTCTATATTTCAGGAAACAAACACTTGGGATCAGTTTCCTTTAGGTTTACTAACACACACCAAGACTATTATACATTTAAATCACTTCTGTATCACCCTGCAGCCTATCAGTGAATTAATGACCAAAGTCACCTCCATCCCCCATCACATGTAAAAATCCCATCAACAGAAACGAATACTTTGTCACCTACATTTTCCCATGGAGTTCACTTAGCTGTGTATTTAATAAATGCCCTGTGCAGCAGGAGTTGAGGCACACACACGACTGGTTCCCTCTGAAGATGGCCGAGCACAGCATAAACACCTGCCCTGGTTTGCCGAGGGCCATAAGACTTTTTGGGATTATGAGCCTGACTGTGGAAATCAAGACAAGGTTTGGTGATCTAGGAAGTTTGGTCAACCTAAAAAGGGAAAGAAGATGCAAGTGGAACCACTGTCTTGCAATGCAGCAAGACTGACTATGTCCTTTTTTGGGCTCAATTATTGTTTCAAGGCAATTTCTGTGGTTGCCATGTGAGATTAAGGCTATCATTGTCTTATTTATACAAAGAAACATGAACACAGAGGTTTCTCTGGGAATAGAGTTTCGCGAATCAAGGGGGAAAAAAAACCAAGACATCTGGGAATTGTGTGACAGTTAAGCAGTATGTATTAAAGTTGTATATAAAGAGGTTCAAACGCAGTGTTGCTTGTGATCCCAAAAAGGCAGATCCAGAATGGGCGTTGTTAGTAAGTAGATGCGGCCAGATTGTGACGTAGTTTCTGTTTTTATCCTGATAATTGCTTGTCAGAAAATTTAAAGTGTGGATGTAACCTTATCTTATCCAAAACCATGCCTAGTGAGTTAGATGCCACACTCACAGTAACTGGAGGAGGAGAAGGAACTCTGAGAGGTTATAACTCTGTGTCCTGAACACTCATAATGAAAGAAGCTGGGTACAGTGGGGCTAAGGAGCAGAGGCGCAGAGAGGTGAAACTGAGCATGCGTCGTAGCACATGCTTGACTGCAGCTAAGGAGAAGGAGTGTAAGGCTGAATTGAAGCGTGCTTGCATGGATGAACGCATAAAGTGTCATTCATTAACAGTGATTTGTGAGTCGGGCAGGGAAGCAAAACAGACCCAGAGAGAATCGGAGAACATAGTCGCAAGTGATTGAAACAAGAGTGTGATTCTCTGTGATGAAAAAACTGACCAGCAACACTTTTCGTTATTCTCAGTATTGTACCACAAGTGCCCAAGGTGTGCATATTAGTGGAAATGTTAGGAACTTGGTAAAATGAGCCTGGTTTTAAGCAAGTCCAAGTATTGGAGAAGCCTGTGGGCAAAGTAGAACTCTGCCAGTTTGGGCCACAGTCCTGAAAGCCGTGTACTCCAGCACGATAACGAGCTAGCAGCCCTTACCTTGGCTCCAGACATGGTGCAGTTCAGAGTCCTAAGAGTTCTTCTAAGGGAATATTTTACTAGATTCATTCATCCACATTAATTATTATTTATCAAATGTTCACAATATGACACAATTTACTATAGAATCTGCTAGGCATGAGCAATATGACTCCTTTCCACCAATGACTGCTGATTTGCAAGATAGCAGTGAAAACAATGCTGTCAATGTGTGTGATATTTCAAAATGGTACTTGATTAGGGTTTACTAAAGTGACAGGTACATCCATAAAGTATGTAGATGCACCTGTGTTCACAAGCACACCCACACCTATACAAACACACACATAGATGATACACACATACAGAAACCTCTCTCTCTCTCCACATATATATACACATATTCACATACATATATATACGAATACATACATACATATACACACACAGACACATAGACATTCATGTGTACTCCTCAAAGGGGTCAAAATGTCAGTAAAGGGATATGAAACCAACTCAATTAAAAAAAAAGTTTATTATAAGTAAGCCCACTAAACACAAAGCTTTGTCTGTGTGTTCTGTCAAAACAAAGACAAGTACAAAGCCTTCTCCTTTGTTTTTGTTACAAATGTCTTTGGTGGTAATATTTGCAAGGCAGTTCTTCATATCTTTACAAATAACCTACATATTAATCAGAGATAAATCTTATTGCTTACAACGTGTCTTTTAGATGTGTTATCACTGTATATTTAGACACTGACATGATACCTACATCCACATTAGAAATGAAATCTTTAAATTTAGAAGAATTGATGGCCTAGAATGAAGAGTTCAGATTCCTATGAACACGTGTTTCCTTACCCCATCCACTAACATCAGTAAAAGACCCCTGAGTGTTTTGGGTGAATGAGGATTAACAAGCCCTTGGATTCTCTCATTACAATCCATTGCCAGAGGCATTTATTGTGTAAGCTATTTGTCACCAGATTTAGAAAAGAGGAAAAGACAACTGAAGACAAATACTAATAACAGAAGTAACTGTGTAATGTTTGGAAGAATTCAAATCATTAATTTTTGGGGGCACTTTTGAGAAGCTTGAAATAAAATCAATGAAAAGATACTGATGAGTATAAAATATGATTTGTGGGTTGGCAGTAACCACAGAGGGAACTAAAACCAAACAATAGATGACAGCTGATGGACACCCGACCCATATGGAACACAAGTCCTTGGTCCTATTCATCGGTCACTCCTTTTCTTTCAATTTGTTTTTTATATCATTCCAACTGAGAGATGACTGGTGTAGCCATTTCTTCCTAGCTAAAATATCCCCTCTTAGAGGAAGGAGGGAAGATCATAATACTCAGAAAGCTAAGAGAGTTACTAGATGCACAAGCCCTTTCTAAAGATGTAAGATCAGCAATGGCTGGAGAAAAGAGCCTGTTGGAGAGGGTGCTGGAAAGATGTGCCTTTCCTAAGTTGGTGGTCTTTTCAGTGGTGTAGCAGCCTTGAGTTACCCATGCTCCTCTAAAAATACAGTCTTGTTCCTGTTAAGTAAGTCCAAAAGCTCATTGTTTAACCAATTTAGACACAATAATTATTTTGGTATATAGTTGATTTTCTATCTTGGTTGACAAGACATTTGGTGACATCCCTTTGGGAAAACCATACAACATATGGTTGGAAAAATTGATGGACTTCAGACCAAATACTCCAAAGCTCTGAGCTGCATGTATCTTACCATAAAAGAGGCAGCCAATTCATGTCCATTTTTTCCTATTCTCATCCAAGACAGCAAGGGAAGGTATCTAATGATGAAAAAAATTACTAGTTATTTATATATCAAAAGAAGGTGAATGGAAGAGAAGCTGCCATAAGTTAGGGGAGTTCAAGAGAACATGGCCCTGAGAGCTGGCCAATTGGTGTGAAGAGTAACCTAAATGAAACATAGTAAGAATAACTCAGGGTTATTGATTGGAAGGTAGATTCTAACAACCATTGAGGGTAGCTATCTGCCCAACTCGTGGGCTGTTTAATGTTTATCATATAAATGTAAACCATTGTGTGTCTTTTTTTTCTTTACATCATAATTTTATTTTTGGTTTCCTCAACATTTTATCTTTTCTTTATTTGCATTTCAAATGATGTCCTCTTTCCTTGTTTCCCTCCAGAAACTCCCATCCCACACCCTCCCCCTGCTTTTATGAAGGTGCTCCCTCCCACCTACTTCTTCTTCTCCACCCTGGCACCCCTTACACTGGGTGTGTCTTTTATTTGGGAACTGAAGGTCAAACCTGGTAGAAACTTTGGCTCTGGATTAAAATTTCTACAACAAATGTCTTGGACAAATGGCCGAGCTATGTTGAAGTTTTTTAAAGACATGCAATCTCGTGTGTAATTTACTATTATTATTAAACTAATTCTTCCTCAGAAAGTCACTATTTGTGGTAGATACTGAAATATTTCTCTATTTTCTTCTAGTCTTTTCAGAGTCTTGAATCTTATATCAGTCTTTGCTCCATTTAGAATTGGCTTATGTAGGAAGCAGGATTATATCCAGGGTATCTAAGGTATTGAAAAATATAAATATCCTAGTCAATGTATGGGCAAATGAACCAAGCAGGCCCCTTACAGATGAGTAGAAAAAATTGCAGAAAAAAAAAACCATGAAAAAATCTTTAGCATACTTAGTCCACAGGGAAATGCAAACTGAAACTCCATGGAGATTCAAACTCACTCCGCTCCGATTGAGGATGATGTCATCAAAAACCAAACCAAACAACAAATATCAGTGATGATGCATCATGAAGAGAATCCTGTGATAGGACTGCAAACTAGTCCATCCAGCACAGAACTCTGTAGAGAGGCTCTTATGAAATGAAAATTAGAACCACTGAATGGCTCCATTTCAGTACTTCTGAGTACACACCCAACTGCCATGCCAAGGCCTTTCTGACCTAGGTAGCCATAAATATATGAATTAGTACAGAATGTGGCACTTACCAGAACCCATCAGTTTACTTAGTTAGCATGTGGGCAAGGTATTGAGGTTTAGTCTGTTGCTATGCATTGTAATGCTAGATTCTGCACCTGAAGGTCTAGTTGCCTAAGAATGAATTCTCAAGTTTACCAACTTTTGTTGTGCAAACCTTGTTCCTTAATTTAAAACTATTGGTTAAATAAAAAATGGTACAGTCACTTACTGGAGGGAAGAAAGGTAGGCAGGTTTTGAGTTTTCTAGTTGGAGGTTGGAGGGGGAAGAGGGAGAAGAAGGAAATGTGAGAGAAGAGGGGGCTGCTGTGATGTCTTCTCATGTGAACACAGTGACCTTTGGTTCTACTTCTCTTCTCCAAGATGATATAGATTCATTCTTTATGGTGACATACTAGTACATTTTATAAGAAAAATGTTTTTCTACAATCTTTTAAGGAGGAGTAATAGAAGAATGTCTTCCCCTCTTTCTCCTTCCATTCATTGATTCTAAATTAATCTGGAAACTATATGTGATTCTCCCTTATTCAATCCCACAACCTCTAGGCCTTTGCCCTTCAGTTAAGCATATGGGTAATGTCCACAAGGCAATCAATTCACAAGTACCAATGCGTTGAACATGGACTTGGCAGCTAGGTCTCAGTTTCAGTTTACTTCATACACAAAAGCAGAGTGTTTTCTGGGCAGTAAGATAATTTTATTTTTGGTCAGTCAACACATTTTTCAAACTCCTTTCTATAACAGCTACATCAAGTGTGACTTGGAAGGGTTGTAGCGGGCCCAAGCATGGCAACACAGACACCCACAGGTTTTGCCTTTTACCCGTAACGCCCCTTTGCTAACCTGTTAGATTACATTTCTAAAGCTAGCTACCAAGGTTGAGTCTCTTCTTTGGCTATAGACTCACTCCTGAGATTGATCACCAAGGTCCAACTATCAAAACAGGGATCAAGATTCACTATTGTGACTAACATAATTAAAATATCCAACCACAACTCACTAACTTATCCTATCTCGTTCTAACACAGACCCCTCTCCCCTATTTTCCCTCTTAAATTAACACTTGCAAAGCTATGCTACTGTTTCTGCCTGGTTCAGATTCAGCTACCCTGTCTGTTTTCCTTACTTAACAGAGAATCCCTTGGCATTTGTTTTGTGCTTGGAAATTGGTGTTTGGGTGTGGTCTGTGGCAAATTAGGGGTCCAGAGGGGAGCACCCCCACAGTATGGGGGTAATTCGCTTCTGCATGTCCTACTTGTATACTATTCCAGTGTATTCTATTTTTGATGATTGTTATTTTAGAGCATATCATGCGATGGCATGTGTGCCTAAAATTATAATTTTGTCACTGGTCGGTGGTATTTTCACACTTTCAGGTAATTATTGGGTAGTCTTCTTGAGTGTTTTTTAAAAAGTCCAGCCCCTTTGCCTATTTATATTTTTGCTATGTGGTTGGAATAATTATGCATACGGTGATTTTTGTCTCTTTGTTTATTTGTATTACCTATATTTTGGAGTGTTATCTCTATTGAGATCTTGCTTTTTAACTATTTGCTTCCATTCCACACCTTGCCTATTGGGAATAAGTTGACACTGAAACTCAGATGTAAGCATGATCTCAGTTTCTACTCTATTAGTTATGTCTTCAGTGTTTCCCCTCATTCTACTTTTCTATGCTTTGCTTGTTCTTTTATGGTTTATGAAAATAGTTGTAATGAACAATATCAGAGGACTTTACCATAAGTTTTCTTCTAGAATTTCCTTTTTATTCCTAGTCTTTGAGAAATTTTGCGTTGGTGATTGTTTGTAGTGAGGTAGAAGAGTACAGCTTTATGCTTTCCCCTGCGGACATTCGCTTTCAGACACTATTTACTGATGACACTGTGTCCTGCTGTATTCTTGATATTTGCCTAATTCTGATGGACCATGCATGTGTGGACTCATCCCTACATTATCTACCTGGTTCCTTTGGTTTATGTGTCTATTATATATCAGTCATATACTATTTAGATTATGTTAACAGTGTAGTATAATTTTAAATTAAAAATTGTGGAAGTCCTGCTTTGCCTTTTCTTCTCATGATTAATCTACTCAATCCATTTTATGTTTCCATTCAAATCTGAGAGTTTAAATTTTCTTTTTAAGATGCAATTGAAATATTGTTAGTAATAACACTGCATGTGGAAATTTCTTTATGAACATTTTTAAAATATTAATTCTTCCTTTGCATGAATATGGGTCATCTTTTCATTTATTTATGTCTTCTACTTTTGTTAATGTCTTATAATGTTGGTGTACTGATAGTCCATGCCCTTGGATAAAATTTATTTTCAAGTCATTTATTGTAATCTGTCTGTCTGTCTGTCTGCCTTCCTGTCTGTCTGTGTGTGTGTGTGTTTACTAGAGTTCTTACTATTCTGGGTAAGGTGAGGACAACATAGTTCTCTGGCAATCAATGAGGACACTAGGCACTTCCCCACTATGCTATAACTCTGTCCCATGGAAAGAACTGTGGGCCATAAGGTCTTCATTGGCATTGAGATGCTGATACCACGGATAAGGTGAAATTCTTTTTCTTGTCCCCTTCAGTGTGTTACTTGCAGATTATTTGCTGAATTGTGCTGGGGTTTCCCACATTGGACGTCAGACCACCCACAGTGCTATTATAATCACTGATTTTTATGTTGAATTAGCACACCATGGGAGAATTCTACTATTCTATCATCGTTCCAACATTAACCACCATGCTTCTGGCTTTAAGTTCCTTACACTACCTAAAAATGAACTAGGAAGTAATTTTGCTAATCCCCAAAGGTATACATGTATAGAACACTAGGAATTATAGTGGACATGATAAATATTGAAAGGATGAGGAAATTTCTGTACAAAAGAGCAAGAAAATGCTATCAGCATTATTTGCATGGTAAAGGGTAATAGAGCAGAATTATGAAGCCTCTTAATAGATGTAGGGTGCTGCACAAAGAAGTCTATAGGTGAGAGGTGAGAATAAAGGCACAGGTAGTCAGGGGCTTCGATACGTATTCTTTATCTTCTTAGCCGATTGTCTGTGGAAGATCTGTTTTAGTAAAGAACTGACTGAGAATGTAAACTAAGGAACTGAGTATCGAGCAATTCAACCCACGAAATCCATAAAGAAAAGTCTCCGGGTTGTGAAAGAACAGCAGATGCTCAGAGTATTTCATCCCATTTCTAATAGTAGGAAAGGAAGAGTAATGGTTACCTAATAAGCTTGGAGATCCAGGGGAAAGAGAGTGTGGTCTGTGAATGCTGGATCCAATAGGACATCTGGGCAAGTTTAGCAAAGGCATGAGAAATGAAGGCAGTGAAGCAAGGTAGCTATGGAAGGCGTCAAATGAAGATGTACAGGAGAGGAAGCTGTAGGTATTGTGCAGTGTTCCGCAGGGGAAGCCACTCCCTAGTCCACAGGAGAGGAAGCCATGGGTATTGTGCAGTGTCCTGCAGGGGAAGCCACTCCCTAGTCCACAGGAGAGGAATCCATAGGTACTGTGCAGTGTCCTGCAGGGAAAGCCACTCCCTAGTCCCAGGGAATGGGCGGGGACTCTTGTGAGCTTTGGTTCAGGATTATCCTCTTATACAGAAGCTTATGCAGGTTTGCTTAATTATTCAAATGTATGCTTAATGGATTCATTATAAAACACTAACAACTGAGAAGTAATTAAAAAGTGATTGCTGTTTTTTTTATGTGTCTAATAAGTTAGATGATGGCTAAAATGTGCTAGTAGTGATTGATTTTGAAAAAGAATGTTTAAGAAACAAGAGAGAATTTTTTCTTTTTCCTTTTTTTAAAATTTTCTTTTATCCTTTTTTTTTTTTACACTCCAGATTTTATTCTCCCTGGCCCCAGTCTACCCTCTGATTGTTCCCCATCCCATACTTCTTCTCTGCCCCCTTGTCTCCACAACAGGGTCCACACCGGACCTCTAAACTCCCTGGGGCCTCCAGTCTCTTGAGGGTTAGGCATATGTTCTCTGACTGAACACAGACCTGTAAGTCCTCTGCTGTATGTGTGCTGATTTATATCAGCTGGGGGATTTATATATGCTGCCTGTTTGGTGGTGCAGTGTCTGAGAGATCTCGGAGGTCCAGGTTAATTGAGACTGCTGGTCCTTCTACAAGGTCACCCTCCTCCTCAGTGTCTTCCAGCTTTTCCCTAATTCAACCACAGGGGTCAGCAGCTTCTCTCCATTGGTTGGGTACAAATATCTGCATCTGACTCTTTCAGCTGCTTGTTGGGTCTTTCGGAGGACAGTCATGCTAGGTCCCTTTTTGTGAGGGCTCCATAGCCTCAGTAATAGTATCAGGTCTTTGGGCCTGTCACTGGATCTCCTTTTCCTAAGTTTCCTCTCCATTTCCATCTCTGCAGTTCTTTCAGACAGGAACAATCATGGGTCAGAGATGTGACTGTGGGATGGCAACCCCATCCTTCACTTGATTCCCTGTCTTTCTGCTGGAGGTGGGTCTACAAGTTCCCTCTCACAACTGTGGGCATTTCATCTAAGGTCCCTCACTTTGAGCCCTGAGAGTCTCTCACCTCCCAGGTCTCTGGTACCTTCTGGAGGGTCCCCCCAAGCTCCTACCTCCTGAGGTTGCCTGATTCTATTCTTTCTGCCCTGGCCCTCGGCGCTTCAGTCCTTTCCCCCCACCCAATACCCCATCATGTTCCCCTCTTCCCCTCCCCATACCCCTTCCTTTACTCCCCCGTTGTGATTGCTTTCTTCTCCCTCACAAGTGGGATTGAAGTGTCCTTATTTTAGTACACAGTTGTGTGGCTGAGTGTTTAAAAATATAACACAACTTCTACAATATTTTGAATTAGCTATAACAAAAGAGGTTTGATTATTTAGTATTGTTAAAAATATTATCAAACAAAATCACTAGTGAAATCAGACACCTATGGGTTTATAGTTCAAGAACTTCAATATCAGTCATGTCTGAAACCTAGCTTAGGTTATAACTTCCCTGGGAAGTTTCTTTCTTTATTGCTTTCTTGGAGACTGCAAAGTGGTAAGGTGCAAAGAAATAAAAATGTAAAAGACTCAAAATTTATGTCTATTTAATCATAGTTTTATTTGTTGTGATCTATTTCATATTGTCTTATAGGGGAACCCAAAATATTTATTTATAAAACTTCAAAAGCATATTCAAACATTAATCAAACTTGGGTAGTTATATCCAATGAACTCATCTTGTTTTAAGGAAGTTCATATTCACTGGTCTCTGAGGCCTGTGTCACTGTGTGATTCTTCAGATAATACTAAATGTGAGAAAACCAATGATTAAATTAGGAAATAAGAAGACAAAGATTTCTTTTAAGGTAGAGTGGGCAACAAAGGTGTTATGAGGAGTGCTGTAAGAGGGTAGAACTCTTGGTTATACCTCAGGAACAATGAAAACCAAATCAAAGAGAAAACTGATGTGCAAGATAAGATGTTACCTTCTCAAAACGTTCCCTCTAAGAATTCCTAGCAACAGAATTGTATCTCAAGCTCCTTTACAGAGACCCTAAGGACCAAAATAAACTCTTAATTATTGATAACGTTGTCATCTATTTCATAATGTGTCCAAGGTTATTTATCACAGACACCGACTAATATTTTGTGACTATTGATGACTACAATATATTCCCCTTAATTGTATCATTCCAAGGTATGTTGTAGTTGAGCTTCCACCTCAGCCGTCACCAGGCACGTCACCTGTTATCATGAAAGGGAAGGAGAGCAGTAAGGAGTAACATCAGGGCATAGTGGTAAGAACAGAACAGAGTAAACCCATAAGAAGCTCGCAGCATGTTGACGTGAGGAAGTATGTGCAAACATGGATGGGAGAATTTTAAATTACTTTTATGATTGAAATATACAATGGACATCTGTATTTACATACTTGTAATGAAAGAGTGACATTAGAAGATGCCCTTTAGGGCTGGAGCATTGGCTCAACAGTTAAGAGGAGTGGCTGATGGCCAGAGGACCAGAGTTCAGTTCCCAGCACCTACGTGGCAGCTGACAACCTTTGTAACTCCAGTTCCAAGGGATCAGACACACGCTTTTGGCCTCATCATGTATATTTGGTGATCATGTATGGTTTGTGTTCTGCATTATATGACTCTTCTAGAATTAGTTTCTCCAGTGGTAGATTGGGAATTCCACAGTTTGTAAAAAGTGGAATGTTGTCCTTGGGAAAAGACGTGGGCACTGTAAGACAGACAAGGACATTGTAAAAGAAAAGATTGAAGGAAAGGCCATCCAGAGACTGCCCCACCTGAGGATCCATCCCATATTCAGTCACCAAACCCAGACACTATGGATGCCAAGAAGTATATGCTGACAGGAGCCGAATATGACTGTCTCCTGAGAGGTTCTCCCAGTACCCGACAAATACAGAGGTGGACGCTCGCAGCCAACCATTGGTCTGAGCAAGGGGTCCCCAATGGAGGAGTTAGTGGAAGAACTGAAGGAGCTGAAGGGGTTTCCAACCCCATAGGAAGAACAACAATAGCAACCAACCAGACTCCCCCACAGCTTCCAGGGACCAAACCACCAACCAAAGAGTACACATGGAGCGACCCATGGCTCCAGCCACATATGTAACAGAGGGTGGCCTTATCAGGCATCAATGGGAGAAGAGGCCCTTGATCCTGTGAAGGCTCGATATCCCATTGTGCCAAAGGGAATGCCAAAGCAGAGAAGTGGGAGTGGGTAGGTGGGTGGGGGAACACCCTCATAGAAGTAGGGGGAGGGGGATGGGATAGGGGGCTTCCAGGGGTGGGGGGTCTGGGAAAGGGGATAACATTTGAAACGTAAATAAAGAAAATATCCAATTTAAAAAAAGGAAAATAAAAGACCAAGTTTAAACAGTGAAACATGCTTGTACCTGGATGGTTCATTTTCTTTCCTTAAATTCTTAAAAATTTGTCATGTGCACTCATGTATTTTCTGAGTTCTAGGATTTCAGTACAAGTGTTTCCTTCTCAACAACATTGGAAGTTTTCCTAGAAGATAATTCTAAAGTTAAGTTTATGGTTTCTGCATTACCAGAGGTCGGCTTTCTCGTGTGAGGAGCGCTGGGTGACTGCCCAGGTTCCAGACAGTGGCTGTCATCAGAGCTGCTTTCTCTGCTCTCCCCTTTGCATTATTCATGTCATAACATCACCAGATGGAGAGAAAAACAGAAAAGGCCTTTAATAGCAAAAAGGTTCTTGAAATAAATTAGAAATGTCACAGAAATTTTAACGGAAATTCCAATTAATAGATTGTGTTTGACAAAACCTGGAAATTTTTAAGATGAGGAGGCAGGTTAGCATATTAAATGACCGATGATGACAAGAGTCACTCTTTAGGTTTTTATTTACTGATATATTGTACTCAATTTTACCTTTGGTTTTAATAACAATATTGATTTGTGTGCAATTCATAGCTGTGCATTTCAATATAACTACTATTGGCTTAATAGTAATTTCAAACATAAGGGGAAACCGATGTTACCTTTGCAATAAGGATGAGACATTCTCCCATTGTGTGGGTTCCAAAGCTCCTGCAGGTTTTTCCTTTACTGCTTTAGTCAGCTGTGTTTCCTTTATCTAGTGTTATGTGTCTCTACATTTACTTCCCCTTAAATTGTCAACCAATGTGCCTTAATAATGTTTATAAATCAAGAAGCCAATGTAGGAGATTCACAGAGCATATTTGTTTAAGCAGAAAGCGAAGGAATCCTAAACCAATCATAGAGGAATTGTTTCTGAGGGTGTTAAAGCAATTCACTGTGTGTGTGTGTGTGTGTGTGTGTGTGTGTGTGTGTGTGTGTATGTGTTGCCTGTGATTGTAGGTATTCACATATGTATATGGTTGGTCACATCTGGCTCATATGACACTGATGTCTCCTCTATTGATTCTCAAGTTACAACAGAGTCATTCACATGTCATTTTGTCAACCTGTCTTGAAACTCATCAAAGGCTGATATTCAGACACATGACACCATACTTGGCTTTTACAGAGGTGCTAGGGTTCCAAAATCATATCTATGTGGCTACTGTGTGAGCACCTAACTCACTGAGCTGTCACTGAACTCCCAGGACTGATTGTTATTATATGTTTGTTGTGTAATAGTTACCTCTTAACTTCCATCCTGTAGAAAGGCGTATTAAGATTCAGGAAATAAACAACTCACAAGTTCCAGACAGTCCCTGAAGCTCAGAAAATTCATAGATAGCGGTCTCAAATCTATCTAAACAGTAATGGATTTGGGAGAGAACACTGTCCCAGTCTGCATTTTTAGTTAAGCTAGTGAAATTATTTATTTGGTTTGTATCAGCCTCAAATCTATCCTTTCTACATCTTCCTAGGAAAAAGTTCTCTCTCTCTCTCTCTCTCTCTCTCTCTCTCTCTCTCTCTCTCTCTCTCTCTCTCACACACACACACACACACACACACACACACCACACACACACACACCATACACACATGCTACTCATGCATATGAACTATTGCATGTATGCATGAAAGCTGGCAGATGCAATTATGCACACATACCACAAACACACACCCACACTCACATGCACACATATCCACCTGCACACACACACACACACACACACACAAACACACACATACACACAATCACACATGTTCACACACAGTAGTTGAATGGGGCTAGGTGGAGAAGAGGGAAGCATTAGAATGAGTTACTGAGGATAAAAAAAGTGCAGTTGAATAACATTTTATTGCACATGTGTATGAAAATGTCATAATTAAGGTTATTATTATGAATAATTGCTATGTGCTAATAGGAGCACAGAAGCATCCAACTCTTTCTGTAGGATGAGTAGTAAGGAAAGCTGGTCAGAAAATTCCCATCACTACACTAACAGTATTCTTAAAAACTGAGCACATTTTATAGCATAATAAAATTATTCCACTGGATGCTTTGAGAAGGAGATGAGAAGAAAGAAGTGTTTTCTAACAAGATTTCATAAAACTAGTGCTTTTGGGGCCATTTGGAAACCCCTAGTTAGGAGAAGCAAGGAACATAACATCTGTTTTGCAAAGCAACAACCTTCGTAAGTATTCCATGATTCCCCTCATCTCCCTCTGACAAGTCAGCTCATCATTCTCAAACCTTTTACTGATTCCATATGTTATTAAAAAACCTCAATATGGAATTAAGGATGAAAGTAAGGATGCTTTGAACATGAAGTTTGCGCATAGGATCTATTTGAAAGTAGCAGGTGATGTGGGATGATTAGAGGGAGATGCTAATCGGAGGAGGTTTCTTGCATCCTGCTATTCACTGAATGTTCTTTGACAATATTGTAATCATTTCTTGCCATCCATTTTGTTAGTTTCTAAAAGCCAGAGCATAATTTGTACAATTAAATAAAATCTTGATGTTTTTCAATCAAGAAAACCAAAACACTCAAGACAATATGGATGAGGCCGTGAAAGGAACGCGAATAGCTTCTAATGCAGCCACTTCATTCCTGATCCTAACACAGCTCTGAATTTCAATTAATGATGCCCTTCAGATGCCTCATGCTTTGATAATTAGTTTGGACCTGTGTCAAATTCATTTATGTGAGGAATCAGCTCTCAAAGATAAAAAGAATACACACATCAATTTAGAGTTATGCTTTCAACTTCTGAAATTTTTTTCTTTCATTTTGAAAATTTTCAGATGCTGAGAGAGACTGAAGGAACATCTGTCTCCTTATCACAGGATTATCATCTGGGAACATCCTACACACCTGCCCCTTCCCTTCCTCCAGGGTGCAGAGGCATCAGGATACCTCAGGCGCTTACTTCATGAATTTTCAAAGACCCAGGGCGTTTTCCTACTCCATCACAATGCTCGCACATAAAGTAATCAGCATTGATTAGAAGTCGAGGCATAACACAAATGTTTCCTCAGTGAGGCAACAACCTGTTTCATGTAAAGGATGTTTTTTTTGCTTCATTTAAGATCTGCATCTGATTTATCCCATCAGTTCCCCCACCGTGTTTAGAACAAAGTCAGAACACAGGGTGCTAATGTTGTTCCTCTCACCGTATCAAGGCTTAGAGTCTATTACGGAGTTGAATGGAAGGGGGTCCTGGTGCATGTGCATGTCACATTCTGAAGTCATAGGAAAGCAGCAAATGTGTCCACCTTTGCTTGCCAAGCCAAGTGTCGGACCCTTATAGATTCAAGTCAGATCAACAGAGAACTTTCTCCCTGGGAGCTGTTGTTTTTTTTTTTTTTTCCTTAATGTATTGCTAGACTTTTTTTCTAAAATCTTTCCCAAAGGGAACAAAGTTTTCAGTTTCTCTCATCTTGGTACTCTGGTGGATACTAGTACATGAAATTCTAGAAAGTTCCGGGAGTTTTCTAGTCACCATGGCTGGAAGAAGCATGGTTTGAAATGCCCATTATTTGGGAACAGATGATGGCATTGTATTTCACGTTCCTTATTTTAAGATGAACAAATATTGTCTGCAATATTTTGCATACAGTTTGGAGAATTTAGGTACACTATGGACTTTTGGTTCTAATTATTACAGTTTAAAATTGACAAGAACAGAAGTGCTACTATAACTATTTCTAGTTCCCTACTTCATGATACTTAACTTTTATTTTAACATTAATCCACCACACATACCAGGGGTGTTTTACTTACTCAATAATACCATTTCACTCCTATAGGACATCTTCCCATACAGATGCCATCTTAATATTTGCTTTTGAAAAATAATTTACCATGTGTAGGGTGGTATGCATGGCATGGCATGAGTGTGGAAGTCAGAACATAGTTGTGGGAGTTGGTTCTGTCCTTCTACCATGAAAGACCCCGGGGTCAAACTCAAGTCACCAGGCACGGTAGCTCTCACCTTTCCTTGCTGAGCTATCTGAGCAGAACACAGGCATTTGGGGAGATAGTTCAGTCAGGTAAACACCTGTCTTGCATGCCACCTGAGTTTTGTCACCAGGACTTCCACACAAAAGGCCAAGTATGGCAGTGTGATCTGTAATCCTTGTGCTAGGATGGTGTGTGGGAGCATCAGAGACATTATGCTAGTCTCTCTGTTATGCTAAATATTCTAAATCCTGAGGGTTCTAGAATACGAGCCCACATAGACTGGCTTAGATTTGGACCCAAATACTGAGAGGGTTCATCGGTGTATTTGAAACCATTAGAGCAGAAAGTGGGAAGGTTTTTTTCCTCCTTTGAATGAGCCTCACCATAGTCCTGGCAAGGTCTGTGTTCCTCAGTGGGTGTGCCTGTAGGCTGTATAGAACCCCTTTCTTGTAATGCTTCAGTAGTTGCCCCTTGTAACCCAGCCCCTTCCCCAGGCTCTCTAGGCTGGCACGGATTACCTACCCTTTCTTCTTGCTGTATGCTCATTGTTATTCAGTAGTTTTGTTAGACATGTTCTACAATCTATCAATAGCTGATCCATTAAATATTATTCTCTTAAATACTTTAGAATAAGCCAACAAGATTTTAAAATAAGCCTCCCAGTTAAACAGTAAGGTGCTAGTTATTGGAGGACATACCTAGAGGAAGCTGTGTAAATGTATATTCTGAAGAGAATTAACAGCCTGTATGCCATGTTGCATGCTTGTCACCTATGCACTCAGGAGGCAGAAGTAGAAAGACCAGAAGTTGAGATCAGTTTTTGGAACATAGAGAGTTCCAGAATAGACTGAAATGCTACCTGGTCTCAAAGGGCAGACTAGAGAGAAGGAAAGAGGTGAGGTTGGGAAGAAAGATATATAGAAAGAATAAGAGAGAATAAAACTGGTAATATTTGTTTAATGGCTGTAATGCTTTCCAAATAATGTTTGAATAATAGACTCTTCAGTCAAAAATACTGATTAAAATGTTGGTAATTATAAAAAGACCTAGATGTAAATTAGTTATTCTTAATGCAAATATAACAGTGAATTAATCCAGAGGCTGTTTTTCTTTACCCTATGCTATTCCTCAATAACCACACAGAAGAATGAAGATTTATTCAGAACTGCATCTCAATAGCTGAGCAGTTAACTGATCTGCCTTCCCCTCCTATGCTAATCTGGTTACCTCCCAGCCCCACTCCATGACACTTGCATATCTTATTGCTCTGGCTCTTCAGAGCCTTTCTTCGAGGCTCCCATTCCTCCATCCTGCTGCTGATCTGCCTCCTCCTCTCCCTCTCCCTTTCCTCTGCTGTCGGACATCCTGCCCTGTTGTCTATTCTACCCAGCCATTTGGTGATCAGCATTTATTGACAAGGCAGAGAATAAATGGTGAGTACTGTTCACACAAACCTGAGACTGGAGATTCTTGGTGTAAGTATTACAATGCTGGGTCCTGATTGTACAGAAACCAACCTTTGAATAACCCCAAGGCAAACTTTACCTAGCATATAAAATGCCATGTCTACACCCAGATGTTTAGCGCTTACCCACAGATCATGTCAGCTGAGAGTCAGTTTATTCACTTTGCTTTTTGCATTCCTAATAGGAAGTGAGCCTCCTATTTGATACACATCCAGTGAAAAGTTGGAGGGATAGCATTGCTCAGTACTTGCTCTGATCTCAGCCAGATCAGTCCCATGCACGCTGGAGTGCCCCATACTTACTCTCCGGTGTTATTTGAGGGATTCCTGAAGAAACATGTTCTAGCTGAGAAACTAGGGGAACAGGACATCACCTTGAAAGTTGTCTCTAGTCCTTTTTCTGGTCTTGGCTTTATATCTTCTGTGAGAGAAGACTCACCTCTTCAACACAGCCTCACTACCATAGTGTATACACTTACATTGCTTTGGGACCAAAGAAACGGTATAAATTAATATAGATGGAAATCATGGACCCTATGAGACAAATAAGTTCTGTCTCCCTGACCTTTGTTCTGTGAGGTATTTTGTCACAGCAACAAAAATTCAGCAAATCCTTCTGTATAGAGTGTGGCACTTGGGTCACCAATTTGAATTCCCCTCAGGCATCCAAGTCTTACATAATTTGATAAGAGCTAGCAGTTCTTCCCCAGGAAAAAGAGAAAAGTATTTTACGTAATAGTCCATCCGCCCCAGAAGCTGTAGGTGAAATAAGTTGTAGGAGAAAAAAAAATGATCCTCAAATAAAATGACTTCCTTTCTTGCTGAGACAGATAGGTAAATGTAAAAATAGTATTTGAAAAAAATAGGAGTGAAATTTTGGAATATTACAGATGAAATGAAAGCTCTGAAATATGTCAGGACAGAGATACATTGTCTACAAAAGCGTGATGATTGTAAGAAAGGCATTCTTCTCAGCATGCTGGCAAGTTCAGGCCTGCTGGAGGAAGCTGCTTCTGAGTGTGGGGACACTCAGACACTGGTATTTCATCGTATCTAAAGCCTCATCCATAATAAATATCTGAAAAGAGTGATCACCAAATATATAAGCTATAAAACACTACAAACAAAATTCAGCACAAACTCACAAAGAAAGAATTGGTAAAGAAGACGAGTCATAAGGGAATTGCTAGAGGGAGACGTGCCAAGGTAAAAGGAAAAGGTTGGTCAAGAAGGCTGTGAAGTTGCCGTATTGATGTCGGACAACAGAGTGACCAGCACTGCAAGGAGACAGAATCTGCAAAGTCACCAAACACTTTCTCTGTCAGCATATTGCATGCTTTTGACCTTTGCAATTCAAACTTGACAAGTTAAAGAAAGTACGTTTATGCAGAGTCACTGGAACTATTTTAATGCTGTGCCAGTGAAATTTAAGAGAGGAAGGAGGCAAAAACCCACAAGCAAGCATTTGAGGTGGGCACAGCTAATAAATGTGTGTACTTCTTGAAGCCCAGTGTCAAAATGCAGCTCTGTGTGTGAATGGCATATTTGAAGATAACATACACTTATGTAATGGCGTCTGTGAAGTTTCAACTTGGATAGCATATGTGCTTTGTAGCTTAACACTATGTGGCTAGATGAGACTGACATAAGGAGCAGACACATCAGAAGAACCATATGTGCATTTTATTTGTAAAATTTCAACTAGACTAGGGGCTGGAGAGAAGAGCCAGGGGGTCACGGTTAAGGGAGCTAGGTGCCCTTGCAGAGGACCCAGGTTCAGGTCCCAGAATCTATACTGAAGTTCACAGTCATCTGTAACTCATGTTACAGGGGGTCAGATACCCTCTTTTAGCCTCTGTGGTCATGCTTCTTGGCATGCATGTAGTGCACAAATATATATATATAATTGGGGAAAAATATTCAGACACATAATAAACACTCAAATCTTTAAAATATTTTGAAGACAATGCCATGACATTGGGGGATAAAATCAATAAATATCAAAATTTATATTATATTTAATATTTATATTAAAATATGTGGCAAAATTCTTAACCATAGTTAATTTATGTTTTCAATTAAGATAAGTTGAAATTTTATGAGTTGAGAATCTTCAGCATGCAACTTAAAAGGACAAGAAGATTCAGCTTAAAGAAGCTATAGAACATGCACAATCTAGATAAAAATACAAATCAATAAAATATAGTATAGTAAAGTTGCTATAGGCAAACACTAAGAACAAAATAAAAATAAGGGAGCAATAGAATTAAGGAAATTGCATAAATTATTCCTAATAAAGGAGCCTTGTACATAATATGCAAATAAAATATAAAACCAATTAATAATAACCAAATCTCTTAATTAGATACTTCACCTAGGAGTAACATTGTCCAAAATGCCTGTGAGAAGTTTCCTTTCAAAAGCTGTAACTAAAAATCTTGAAAATCCACTTCTCCACACAATGACTAAATGAACTCTCATCCCAAAACAGAAGTAAAATATAAAACACTAACCCACCTGATACTGGCAAAATTCATAACAACAGGAATCCATGCTTATTGTTGGCACTAATACAAGGCCCTGTGGGTGATTTGGACGGCAATTTTA
>JADRCD010186007.1:0-16088 GCA_019843815.1 Montemys delectorum | reverse complement strand
AGACCCTGTCTCGAAACAAAACAAAAACAGCACAAGAAGAATAAAATATTTTTAAAGATTAAAAATAAACAAAGAAACAGATAAATAACAGTATAAAAATAGAGACAGGATATAGATAAGCACTCCCCTGAAGAAGTACGCATGCGTACACTCACAGGACCCATTTCAGAAGTTTTAACACTTAAATGATAATCAGTGTGAAATGCTTAGTCCATCCCTGCACATGACTGCCAAATGCCACAAAAAGCAGTGTGAAAGCCATCATGTGCCCACCCTGCCCCTCCCAGTGTGGTTCTTTTAGCACAGTAGAAGAGTCTAATGAGGGAATTATTAGCGCACCGCTTTTCAGCTGGGAGAAACCAGACAAACACAGCTGTATTGTCGTGATTATTGAATGCCCTGGGCCTGCTGCACTGCTCAGTAAACTTTTGTGAAGAGAACAATGAGTTGGTAGATGAACTTGGACCTCTTTCAGCTGCCTTGGTCCACCAAGAGGCACTTCTTACAGTGGAGCATCCCTGATCACAGCACCATGCTTCCCATTTGCAACTGGACATTGCCAAACCTCCCAAAGCTAGTGCCCCAAAGCCTTCCCTTCCCTTGCCTGCTGTCCTACAACTTTCAGTTTGGGCAAGGTGAGCCTTTGTGCCTTGGCCTCTGTACTGGCTGGTTTTGTGTGTCAACTTGACACAGGCTGGCCTTATCACAGAGAAGGGAGCTTCAGTTGGGGAAGTGCCTCCATGAGATCCAGCTGTGGGGCATTTTCTCAATTAGTGATCAAGGGGGTGGGGCCCCTTGTGGGTGTTGCCATCCCTGGGCTGGAAGTCTTGGGTTCTATAAGAGAGCGGGCTGAGCAAACCAGGGGAAGCAAGCCAGTAAGGAACATCTCTCCATGGCCTCTGCGTCAGCTCCTGCTTCCTGACCTGCTTCAGTTCCAGTCCTGACTTCCTTTGTGATAAACAGCAATGTGGAAGTAAGCCAAATAAACCCTTTCCTCCCCAACTTGCTTCTTGGTCATGATGTTTGTGCAGGAATAGAAACCCCGACTAAGACAGCCTCGAAGAGCAGCATGAACACTACTTTTATGGGAAGCAAGAAAGTCTCAATTCTCGTAATTCCATGTCCCAATACCTGAACACTGGCAAAAGAAAAGGAGAGATTAGTCAGGGACCTTCAAACCTGGAGCACACGGTGCATCTGAAGCGTCTGCACATGGCCCCTGTATCTCCCTGAAGAAGACAGTCCAGGTTTGAGACATCATAAATATCTCGCAGTGTGATGCCGGACAGCCATAATGTCCTCTGTTCTCGAGTGAGCATGGAGACCACATAGGATGGGGGTATAGGTGAGGTGTGGTGGAGAACAGAGTTAGTGATCTAATCACCCCTAGACACCTACAATTTACAGTTTAATTGCCCACAAGGTACAGTTGCCAGGAATTGAATTGGATGTGGAAGTAAGGCAAACCTGCTCTGTATGGCTCTTAGCAAGACAGCGGGGTCTGTTTCCTCCCATGTAACAATAACCCAATGGTCAGGGCTTCTGTGTGCCAGAGCGTGAAGGGCAGTGGACGGACAGGCATAAGAAGTCTCAGGTTTGCTGTGCAGAGTGCATGCAGGAGGAAGACTGAGACAGACAGCCAGGCCGTGTGCATTTGGACTCACTTAAGGCAGATGCACTGTCTCACTGTAAGCCTTCGCAGGCCTATTCAACAGTATGCAATTAGAAGTATAGTTACCCGTTCATCCATAAAGCATTTGAGGTCTGAGCGTCTGCCTCCAGCATCTGCTGCTCAAGGCTCCGAGATAAGAGCCCACAGAATGACCTTGCCTAGTGCTCACTCTCGCTAAAGCTCTCTCTCCTCACTGCTATGAAGTGAAGGCAATATTGATACCCTTGTGTTTTTATTCTTTGAGAATTAAATACATACATACAGTGTGTTTTAGTCAACTCCCTCCACCATTCCTGCCCTTTCAGCTCCTCCCCCCAAGGCCACTCCCCCAGCTTTGTGCACTCTGTTTTCTTAAAGTGCATCTTCCCTGAGAGCAATTTGTCCATGTGGTATGTGCAAAACAATATATCTCTAGTGTGGTGTTCCTGTGTGTATGCCATTCAGAGGACAACTTTGCCATTCCTCCAGTGCTGTCCGTTCATTTTTTTTCTCTTGAAACACAGTCTTTGATTAGAGAATAAGTTCTATTGGAAGTTATCAAGTAGGCCAGAATGTCTGCCCTGCAAGCCCCAGGGATCCACCTGTCTCTGCCTCCCCAGGGTTGGCATTAGAAGTACACACCACCATACCTAGCACATTGTTTTTTACATGGGTTTGGAGATCAGACTCAGATAGGTTTTCATGCTTGCAAGGCATGCTGGGGAATCACCAGAGCCCTTGTAATAATTCTTATCATTATGATTTTGGTTATGATTTACTTGCCCACGAATAGGTTACAGTTTTGCAAGATGACAAACCACAGGTGCCATCATAAATGGCAAAGCATTTTGTATCTGTCAGCTGTTGTTAAAGTAGTGCTAAATAACAAACAGCACAGCTTCAATAGCTTCAATAGGGAATGGGCTACTGTTTGCACATGTGGGTTCAGGGGAGCCGCAAAGCTGGTTAGCTTTCTCACCCAGCCTTCTTTGGGTGTGTAAGGTTGGTTGACTTTTGGATGGCCTGTGGTAATTACCCTGAGATTGACTTTATCATCTGTCTTTTGAACTCATTTCCCATGACCAGTTACTAGTCCAAGCTAGTCCTCAGTGACAGGTAAAATTCAAGACAGTGAATAAAACAGAAGAAATTTAAAATCTGAGCTCCAAACCAGATGTAGTTGTTTCTGCCTCATCCGCTGGTCCTACCAAGTTGTCTGGCTGTGCCCAGACATAGTAGGAAAGCAAGCAGCAGAAGAAAGCAATAGGCAAGGGTCCAAGGTGCCAGGGGTTTACTTATCCCACATGTAGACACAGAGTGTCACAGGAAGAAAGGCCATAGTTGGTAGCAAGAGGACTTGAAACTCCCAACTGAGTCTCGATGGAAGTACTGACCTCTCGGGGTACCCTAAAATTTACGGAACGCAAAAGGAAACATTTGCTTTCTTTTTACTGATCAAATACATGACATGCCCAGAGGGTACTCTCAGAAAGGCCAGAAGAATCCGAGCTCTGTCTAAACACCTCCCACACAAGGTCACTGGAGGTCAAATCTAGCATGAACACCTCGCAATTCCTCCTGACTCCTGGTGAGGAGGTTGCTACCCAGTCTCTAGTGCCTCCTTACCAACTCACACAAACAAACAAACCATCTGCACCCTTCAAGAGGTGACATCCTCCTCTGGAGGAGCAAGAGCAAACCAACGTCCCCATCAGGAGGGTCAGGGTGCCTAAAGTTCTCTGTGACACCATGCGTATCATGGATCATCAGATACCATGGGGAGATGGGCTAGAGTGTAGCTCAGCCAGAAAACTGTCCACCTTACAAGCCTGACACTGTGAGTTCAGTCTCCAGTTCCATCAGGAAAACAGCCAGGTGAGGAGGTACGTGCTTATAATGACAGCACTGCAAACACAGCTCTGCAGAGAGGGGGCTTGCTGCCAGCCCACCTTTGCTACATAAGTTCCAAGCCAATGAAAGATTTTGTCTCAAAAAACAAGGTGACTGATACTTGAGGAACTTCAGCTAAGGTTGACAGACATACCCATGCATACATATATGCACCAGCACACACATGTGCACCCTCAAGCATACAAATATGCACATGAGTTACAAACACACACACTAACACACAGAGAGTCTTCCACAGTCTCCTCCACTACCCATCAGACAGCACATCTGGCTGCCTCTGTCCTCCTAGAATGGACCTTTGAAAAAAAGATGAAAGACCTGTGCCTCTCCAGATCAACCAGTTTGGACCTTTACATCCTTCAAAGGGACCTCATTTGGAGAGACAGACAAGATACTCTCTGTGGGAAAGGAGAGAGAGAAAGTTGTGGACTGGGGGCACAGAGGCCAGATTGGCCCAGGCAAACCAAGTATCAACATCCTTGAAAGCAGCGTACATGAACCCAGGGCAACCGCACCACATCCTCTTGGTTTCAAGGGCCTAGGAGCCTCTCGCCTCCCTCCCTTCACTTGTGATTCAGGCCCCTGGTTCTTCTCCTCCTTGTCCTGTTCCTTGTTTTCCTCCTCTTAAAGGTTATAAAAGATTAATCCAAAACAGAGTATCATTTAAAGTATTATTGGCTTCAACTATCAACAGAGCTAACACCAGATGGCTTAAGCGAAAGAGAGAGAGGGGTCTGGAGAGATGGTTCAGCAGTTAAGGAAAGGCAGACTGTTTCTACAGTCCCTACACAGAGTGCCCTGTCTTTCTTAAGTGGACCATTGGCATTTAATACAAAGATTGCCTTAGAGAGTCACCAGCAGCATTTGGGATTGGGCAAGGATCTAGCTCTTTTGAGAGGCATGACTACTTAATATTTTTAAAACTAGTCAGAATTCTGCACTTTGGAAATGGGGTGGCAGATATGTGGTAGATATCCCAGTACATAGAACAAAAGGTGTAGCATCAATAGTGGTGGGTTCACTGGTAAAGCATTTGTCTGGCATGCAGGAAGGCCTGGGCACTGCATTCAAAAGCTAGATGTGGAACATACATCTGTCATCTCAGCACTTGACAGGGAAAGCAGGAAGGTCAAAGGTCACTCACTGCTGCACCGTGAACGGGAGGCGAGTCTGAGATAAGACCTCTCTCTAAGTAAGATCAATGAAGCAAAAGACAATGAGCCACAAACAAGCACACTAGGGAACCAAGGAACATTTTCAGATAATGTAGCCACTGGTCTTCATGTAGCCACAAGACCTAGACTAAAGTCCAGAATCTGATATTTATGAACCCCATGACCCTGGGCAGATTTGGTGTGTCCCTCACTGAGACACAGAATTGTCATAGGGTATGATGGAAAGAGCTCGGTGTGTGAGCATCTAACTGAAGGCCATTGGCCAGAGGGCCCACATGATGCTCCCTGCTCATTGGGAAAAGTACTCATGACCGTGATGCAAGCCACATGCCACCCACCACCAGCAGGAGTTCTCAAGGCATCGCAGAAGCTGGGGGCAAATGGTGCAGTGGTCTCACTAACATTACTGAGGACACTGGGAAAACTCGTAAGTACTGAGAAAGGGCTTAGCAGACTCCTGAAGCTGAATGACTCACCAACACTGTTATCATTAACGTCACTATTTCGATGAGCACACTATCACCTTCACCAACATCACTATCACTATAGCTATCATCACACACACACACACATACATATATACACATACACACACACATACATACATACATACATACACATACACACATACCATATATATCACATACACAAATACACACACACAAACACACACACACACATACTCACATATACATACACACACACACACACACACACACACACACACATACACACGTACACACACACACTCTGCCCACAAAGGTTCCATCCTTTACACAAACTCCTTTACAGCGTGTACTTAGCTTTCTCAACAGCTAAGCCTGCAGGCTTTCGCTTTATAGCGTGTTCTTGTTTTCCTGATGGTAAACACCCAGAGGACTTAGTGGGCTCACAGACTCAACCTGATCACAGTTCCCATCCCCAGACTCACCCCTACCAAAGCCCAAGTTGCAGCTTTGCAACTCTGACAAGCCCTTCCTCCCCTTCCTCGGGGTCTGTGCTCAGGCTCTTCCTTCAGCTTTCTCTTTCTCTAGCTAGTTGGCTTCTCTCCTTCTCCTTGGACTCTCAAACACAGTATTGCATCTCGAGGGAGACTTGCCACACCCCAGAAGCAGGAGCAGACCTTGCAGGTCTTCTCAGCCAAGAGGTGGAGTCCTGAGTGGTTGAGAGCAGGAGCTGTGATGTGCACCATTTGCTGTGTGTGAGCCCAGACCGCTTACCCATGTGCCTTGATTTCTTCATCTGTCCAATACAGACAGTAGTAACTTGGTAACAGCACCCTAGGGCCATTGGTCAGGTAAACTGACCATTAGTAAATGGTACTTAGAATAATGTATGTGAGATACTTACTGTGCAAGCATTTACTTAAATTAGCAAGCTGCTCCATACCTGCAGAGGAGCTGTGTTTATGAATTCCCTACTGTAATGGCTGTATTACTTGCTGTCTTACCTTCCAGATCAAACACCCTGAAATCCACTGCCAGGTCTCTTTGTGGCTCTGACCATAACCCAGCTTCAGGTGCATGAAGAAAAATTTATCTCTGATACTAAACCATTATCCCCTTTTCTTCCATCAAGATTCTCAGGTCCCTTCCTGGCCATTCCGAGTCATACAGCTAAAAATATAGCTGGCAAACACAATCATTAGTAATAAGCCCAGAAAACACCAGGGCTCCCCAAGGACCCAGAACCGGTAATGGACTACAGATTACTTCAGATGTTCCAGACCACAAAGTGATCACGTCTGAGATAATGTGTACATGGTTAACCCCAAATTCCATCACTCACTCCCTCTCACAGAATTCTGAAGCATCCTGGGTGCCACCCTTCCTCTGCCACAGCGGAGCAGGACATGAGCCCTAATGGAAGAAGAGAACATTAATTGTAGAGCTACCTTGAGAGGACCCAAGTGCCAGGCCTGCCAGCCTTACAATAAGGACAAGTGGGACAGCATTGCAATCTGTTTGCACAGCACCTGAAGCCTTAGCAAAGCCACTTCCCTACACTCTGAGGACAAGAAGAAATACAGATGATGCAGGACAGTAAAAGAAGATGGACATACCCCACCTCAACCTGAGATGGAAGTAGATGTATCAGACTTCATTCTCACCCTTGATCTGCCCAATCAAATCTGCTGCCTCTGTTTCCCCACCTGTAAGGAGAGAGAGAGAGTGTGTGTGTGTGAGCCTACCTGCTGTTTCTGAACACTTTAGAGTCTTCTATATCTAAACAGACATCTCCTGGGACTGTTGCCTGCATGTGAGATGACTGGATGGTCCAGGTCACTGATCCAATATCCCTTCACAGATGTCTTAGCCTCTTAGATGCTCATTTGAAAGGGCAGCAACACCCACTTCATATGGCTGCTGTGAAGAATAGGAACGCCAATACAGCATCCAAGAGACTACAGTGGTGTTAGGAGAATGACTCTGAGTCTAGAGGGTACTCCCGACCTAAGACTTAAACAGGTAGAGAATGGCAGAAACAGAGACCATTTATTGAGAGGAAGGGAACCTGAAGAACATGTGAGCTGGAGAAGCTGGACAGGGATGAGGCTCAAATCCCTGGGCCTAAGGTCTAGAAGTCATTTACATAGAACCTGGCTCCTCCCACATTTGATTATCATGTGCGTTTCTTGTTCGGATACCCGACATGTAGGTGGTAAGGGGATTCCAGTCCTGCTCCGCTGTATTTTACGTGTTGCCCTTGATGCTTCCTGTCATGAGGACTTCACAAACAGTAGTTGTTACCGTAAGGGTTATATTTACAAGGACTTGCTATGCCTGCTATGGAAGGCAAAGTGTCAGATGAATGTAAAACTTGAACGAAGGAGACAGTGCCATCTTTTTGGAAGAGACAGCATTAATAGTGCCTGACACAACCAGCTAACCAAGATTGCTATTAAAAAGGAATTGCCAGGAGGGCTTCTAGTAATCAACACATATTGGCCAAGACCGGCCATTGCATCATGAAGGGCTCATCCCAGGATGCTCAGGGAAGGAAAAGGAAAAGAAGATAACATTTCTCTGAGTTCTCATTGTTCTGATGGGTGACCAAGCCAGGTAGGTAACCTCATTTCAGTAAAGTCATACACTCGGGTTCAGTGACCCACATATAGAGCCCTTCCTCTTCCTGAAAGTACACACACACACACACACACACACACACACACAAACCCACAACAGATCTTTGTGAAGTTCATAGGGAAGTGTCCGTGTCCCTTCCACGAGCTGAGCATGACCTTCCCTCCACCCTCACCTCTCACCCTCTCTACACTGAGCCACACATCTAGTTTTCTAACCTGCATCTCTCTGGGGCCCGAGCACTGATACTCTTCTGCTGGATTCATCAGCACTGCCTGAGTTGCTAGTGACTGAAAAATGAACAAAGGTAAGCTCAGGAAGAGTACACTGTGTCAGCTCACAGACTCTACAGTGGGATTGAACAGCCAGACCCAGAAAGGAGCTTACTCAGGCAGGTCTTAGGGATAAACTCAACAAGAGGCTCAGAGATTACCATGAAACCCTCCCATGTCTCACCCACTCCTGCTAAGTCACTTTCTCACGTCTGGGCTTTTCTGTGAAAATTAGTTCAATTCTCAGAAACAGCAGACACGGTCCTTGAAAATGTTGGGAGCCATGGCAGCTTCTGAGTCTCTCTTCTCATGAGTTCTGCTTTCAGAAAGCACCGATCCACTCCTAAGCTGAACAACTGACCCCCAGGTCTATTCTTTCTGGTTGACCTTCCGGAAATATGGACCATGATACTAGTCCATAGCAGGGGGCATGAGCAGAGTGCACAGAGAGATCTGCCTGGATGTTGGGCCACTTTTGGGAAGCAGTTCCATTTCCTGGAGCTGGAAGAAATGTAATTGAAATGGTCATGTTGTTAAAGACCTGGGATGCTACCTCTGTGAAAAGGTATGTGCAAAAAAAGGTGGTGCAGGTCAGCTGGAAACACATGGGTCATGTGATAGCCTAAAATTACAAGTCAAAATATGTGCAAGTTATTTCCTCCACCCTGACTCTGGAGGGAAAATCTGTGCTTTCCAATGAACTTCCAAAGGCATCCATATGGACCAATGTTTAAAACGTTTTTTTGAACTTGAAGGACTTCTTCTTGCCTTTCATCTGCAACACTTACAGCAATGCCAGACACTCCATCTGCCTGACACGTTTTCTGAATGAATGATGTTATAATGAGCGCATCAAGTAAATCCAATGAATGAATGTAGTCAGACAAGCTCAAGTTCAAGAGGATCGTCTTTCTTTCCCAAATGCCTAGTTGCATTGTGCCTGTGATGGGTTTTCAGGAAATAATGGATCCTAAGAGAATTCCAGAGAAAGGGGAAGAAATAGTTTTGTTGATGTATCTTGCATTCTTATAATAACAGTAATTTACTACATAGTTGGCACGTTGGGTGTGGTATCAAGTTTGGTGTTCAAGAGTCCCTCTGGTAAAGCCAATCAGCACCCCAGACTGAATAGGGGATGGGTTCCAAAGGTCCCATTCCTAGCTGAGGAATTGTGATCAGTTAATAGCTGCTGGGGGAAGGAGAGTCACTTGCTCATTCTTCACAGAAGGTACACACCCATGCAGACGTAGGCAGCACCAATTAGACTCTCCATTACTTAAAAAGAGAAAGGAATAGGTCATGAAGTTCGTAGGAGGATACGTTTGAAGGATTAAAGTGTTGGGGCATGAAAGAGGATATAATCAAAATACATTGTAAATATCTATGTTACTTTCAAAGAACAAATTTTAAAAATTCTTCTGTTTACTAAACGTCATCCAGGTTGAAGGGAGGGAGATCCTGGCTCCTCACCTAAGAATGGAGGATGACAGCTTGGACACAGGCACAATGAACTCAGTGCTGAGGACAGAGCTGGGACTTAAACTCAAGTCTCTGACTACACTTGAACTCGTCAACACTGTTTCCTAAGAAACACACGTGAGTACCTTTTTAACGCCACTAAGGACCCTTCACAGAGGTCTCCCAGGCAGGCAAGAGCCTAATAAGGTCTTGGTAGCATCCCTGTTCCTGGAAGCATCTGGAAGCTCTAGAAAGAAGTATTTAGCTGGAGGAACAAGGTCACTGTGAGCAGGTTCTTAGTGAGGTCACTGTGGGCGGGTCCTTAGTGAGGTCACTGTGGGCGGGTCCTTAGTGAGGTCACTGTGGGCAGGTCCTTAGTGAGGTCACTGTGGGCGGGTCCTTAGTGAGGTCACTGTAAGTCTTTAGTGAGGTCACTGTGGGAGGGTCCTTAGTGAGGTCACTGTGGGCGGGTCCTCAGTGAGGTCACTGTGAGCAGGTCTTTAGTGAGGTCACTGTGGACGGGTCCTTAGTGAGGTCTTTAGTGAGGTCACTGTGGGCGGGTCCTTAGTGAGGTCACTGTAAGTCTTTAGTGAGGTCACTGTGGGAGGGTCCTTAGTGAGGTCTTTAGTGAGGTCACTGTGGGCAGGTCCTTAGCGAGGTAACTGTGGGCGGTTCTTACGGGTATTTTGCCTCTGATCCCTATCTTTTTCATTCATTGTCTTCCATGATGTGAACTAGCTCACAACAGGCTCCCACCAGCCTCATGGTGCTCTGCTTACCTGTCCGTGGCCCAAACCCTCCGAAGCTATAAAGCAAATGAAATCTTCTCTTCCTTAGGTTACTCTGTTGGATATTTTTCATAGCAATGCAAATGTCATGGGATTGCTGCTTGTGCACTGAGCTGTTCCTACTCAGAAAAGCTAAGGTTTCCACCCCGGAGGATGCTCCCAAACCTCATATTATGCAGGTGCCATTTGGATAGTTCCCTGGTAACAGGGCTTCACTGTTCAGAGCCTGGATGTCAGGCACCACATGACATTTACCCTTCTCAGTTACACTCTGAGCTACTTGTGGATAACTGGTGTATGTGTAGGGGTTGGCAGGTAGAGTTTGAACTTCCTCCAGGATCAACTGCCTCTGAGAGCAGGGCTCTGAGACTCACAATACAACACATGAAATCCTTTGCCTTTGGAAGAACACACTCTCTTCCTCCAGGTTCTCAAAGAATGGCTGACTTTGAACGTCACACACATCAGAGGCAGTAATAACCAAAGCTATTTATTTCTCTCCAAACAGCTGCTGCAGAGAGGTTCCACTGCATGCAGCCAAACAGCCTGTGTCCCGCCTTCCCATCTCTGTTTAAATAGTTTGGCTGATGTAGAGAAGGTTACATGAGTCCCAGTGATGGGGAACTCAGTGATGAAGTTCCTGTTGTCTGGATATTAAAGGCTCCAAAAAAACTTCCAATATCAAATCAGTGTGCAGGGGAATGTCTACACCCCCTCCCTCTGGAGGCCTACTAATGAGAAGCTAGTAGAGGTAGACAGGGATGAGAAGTTAAAGCGTTCAGACAAGTCATTGATTCTGCACAAAACCATCCGCTGCTTCTCTGAGCCAAAAAGAATATGTGTGCAAAACGAATTTAAATCAAGGAGAAAGACTGGCACACTGTAGGTGAGACAAGGTCAGGGGTGAAGAAGCCACACCCCAAACCCTTCATCCTCCTGAAACCAAAGCAACCTTGCCCTGTTTTCAGGTTCCCATCAATCCTCCCCACTCCCACAGAACGTTAAGCCCTTCCTGCAAATTCAAGAGGGAGTCCTCTGGAGAAGCATCCACCATCATGGGGAAAAAATAGCAAAACTCATTTCATTTGACAACCAGTGCTTTAGGAAAGACATAAATATTGGATTCGTAACTTTATTTTCCTCCAGAGAAACACTCAGGAGAAAATTAAAACAATGCAAGATTTAATTATTAAAAGCCAGACATTCCTCTACATACTTTTTTCCCCTGGCCTAAAGTTTTAAAAACAAACTCCCAGAGAAAATACAATTTTAATGACTAGCACCCTCCCACCCGGAAGAAGTTTTAAATCATCTCTCTCATGACTCACCAGGCACAGAGGAATGCTGAATGCTGGGGAAATCAAAGGCCAGCTTTCTGCTAGAGGCGGAGATGTGGGAGACTGGGAACCTTCAAATCACCTTGGTTAGAGATGGATTTTCACACACACACACACACACACACACACACACACACGCCCTCCTAGGCTTCCCACAGGAGGAAACATGTTGAAACTTAGCAAACTGCTCACCTGAAAACATTCTCTTCTCTTATGTAAGGTTCATACAGAGAATGTAAAGAAAGGATGCAGAAGATCAGCTCACTTAATTGAGTGGCCATTCCCTAACTTTTTTTACAATGATGAGCAACATAAGAGGAATTTGCTTACTGATAGACATTCCACACCAGGGAAATGGCTGGGTGATGCTGTCTGCCCAGAGAAGCCCCCACCTGCTTGGTTCCCTCCTCTCCTTCCTTATCAGGAAGTCAATAGACCACACACATAAACCTCCTCCTATTTTTTGCTCACTTCTCAGCAACTTGATGCGCTAAGTTGATACTGACACCTTTTCCCTGTCTGTGAGTGTTCCTGGCTTTGCTGTCCCTTGCCCCACACTGTGGGTACTTACATCAAGCATTTGCTGATCACAAAGCTACTTCAAAGCTGACAGCTGCCATCACAGGGGGATTCACCAGTTTCTATGCTTGTGGGAGCATTTTAGAAGATGGTTTCCTAGGACAGAGGTCAAAGATTGAGGCCTAGGGAGATGGCAAGGTTAGAAAAGTTAAATTACATTTGTGAAGACCTGAGGTTTGATCCCCTGGACTCACATTACAAAAGGCTAGATGTGGAAGCTATAATCCCAGCATCGACGAGGCAGAGACAGGCAGATGATCCCTGGGCTTGCTGACTTGGTGAATTCCAGGCCATTGGTAGATGGTGCCTAAAGAAGAGCAACTTAAGTTGTCTGCTAGCCTTCACATGGATGTGCACACATATACACAGAAGGGGATGGAGAGGGGGAAAGAGGAAGGAAGAGAAGAAGAAAGAGAGAGAACATATACACGCACACATACACACAAGGTTGGAAGAACCAAACAATTTAGTCTATCAATCTCTATATGTGAAGTTCGAACTACTGCTTTTCTGATATAAGGTGGTAGAAACACACTTAAATTTACAAAAATCAGGGCTGAAGATGAGATTGGACACAAACTAGAAGAGAAGAAAAGTCTCCTGCAGGGAGAAATGGTCGACAAATATCCTCTTCACAATTTTTCTACAGGTACATTCTCAAGTGACTTAGATCAACCCGTCTTCATTCAGACCGCCACAAAATTCCAGAAGCCCAGCATCAGTCAAGAAACTAGAAAACGGTCACGTGACCTCCATCTCTTATATGATGTCAGGGCTACATATAAGGTCAGAGTAACGACGGAGATCAGAGATAGGCTGATACCAGGGTAGCCCCTCACAACCAACGACGGAGGAAAGCTTGGTGAACACCTGTAACCAAAGCACTCAGAAGGCTGAGGGCAGAGGCTTGTGACTTAGAATACAACCTGGGCCACAGAGTGAAATCCTGC
Source organism: Montemys delectorum (assembly GCA_019843815.1). Classification (NCBI taxonomy): domain Eukaryota; kingdom Metazoa; phylum Chordata; class Mammalia; order Rodentia; family Muridae; genus Montemys; species Montemys delectorum. Next base: position 2,884 of record JADRCD010186007.1, on the reverse strand, counting down.
CAAAAATATATGCATGCGTACACATCTCTCCATCACCATTTAAGTACATCCGAGAAAACTGAGATAGTCGGCTTCTCCTCCACGAAAGTCAGATGTGGCACAGTAAAAGCATCTTGAAATAACTTGAGGCATAAGAGTAAATAAACCAGGGATGATTTATCTCCCAGGAATAACGGTGTGACTGTTGAATAATTACAGGCACCAATCTTTATTAGTATGCAAAGTAGCTGGGCCTGGTTGGCTCCCAGCACTGATCAAAGGACAAAAAGCCAAGAGAGCTCTGCACATGCTAATAAATCACACACCCCCAGTCCCTGGGTGCCAGGGCGACCCCCAGACCCCAGGGCCTCGCTGTGGGCTCAGCTTTTCCAAGAGATAAGCAGCAAGTGTTTAATTTCTCCTCCTGGTGATGGATTAGGCCTGTGGAATTCCTCCAGAGCTCTGAAATGCTCCGGGTTTCTCTTTGCATAAGTTTTAGCCTAAGTTTAGTCCAACAGTCTCTGTGGTTCATTGCATCTGCTGCCAAACTCTGTCAGGAGTCCAGTCACATGAGCTCTGCAGTGGCTCAGCTCTTCTTTGCTGGCCCAGGGAACTCCACAAATGGGTCCGTGAAAGAGAACCAAAGCTTACCTGTCTACAAGCACCATTCAGTGTAGCACTGGGAACATATCAGTAGGAAACAGACACACACACACACACACACACACACACCACCACCACCACCACCAACAACAACAACAACAACAACAACACATCATGATACAACAGGAATGATAATTATGGGTTAGAGTGTCATCAAGTGTGCATGCAGTCATACTCACCTAATATAGTAACCTATGGTGTAAGAACTATTATTATCCCCAGCTTATGGATGAGGAAACTGAGGCACAGAGAATTGGAAAATCTGCTCACATAGTAACTAAATTACAATTCAAAGATAAGCATCTGGGCTCAAGTGCCTGTGAACCAGTTTCTCCTGGACAGGACTTGGGTTGTACTCATGAACTCAGCAGTTGCAGTTACCTGTAAAAACTGTTCTACATCCAAGCATTGAGTAGAGAGACTCACAAGACTCTAAATTTGATGACCACTGGGAAAGGGAAGTGCATTTTCTTCAGGGATGTGGCCCCTGATTGGTCGTGACACAGTGAGTAGCGAAGTGCCATGTGAAGCTAGCGGCTGCCCTGAGTGATTTTCTTCAGGGGTGTGGCCCCTGATTGGTCATGATCCAGTGGGTAGTAAAATGCCATGTGATGCTAGCAGCAGCCCTGAGAAATGCCATGTGATGCTATCGGCAGCCCTGAGTGGGCCAGTGAGCTCTCTTGTTTTTAGAAAAAGGATGTGAAGTTGGGAGGAGGATGTATTTGTAGGGTCCAGGGGGAGAGGGAAGCAGCAGGAGCAATATGTAGCAAAAATACATCGTACACATACACGAAACTATCAAAGAATTAGTAAAGCATGTTTTAAAGGAGTCATTCTCAAAGAATTGAAACCCAGGGCCACTAGGGAACACTAGGATGGCCTTGAGATATGACAGAGCCCAGGCTTCCCCTCCTGCCTGCCTCCTGCTCTTCTGCTGACCCTCCCGGGAGCCCATCCAGCACTGGTTCCCTTTCCTGCATACATCCTCCGCTCCCTCTCCCTGTGTGATGATGGGCCTTGTCAGGATCCAGATTTGCCTAAGAGACAACACTCTAGGACATCTGTAAGAGATTTTCCAGATTATGCCAACTGAGGTCAGAAGACTAAGTGTGGGTCGCACCATCCCACAAGCTGAGATCCTGGACTAATTGAACAGAAAATGAGCTGAGCACCAGCATTCATCTCCCTCCTTGCTGACTGCAGAGGCAGTGTCATCAGCCACCTCACACCTCCACTGCCACAATGGACTGTGTCCTCCAACTGTGAGACAACAGAAACATGCCCTCTTTCCTTGAATCCCCTTTGCTGAGTATTTTGTCATAGCAGTGAAGTTACTAACCCACACTAGAGCATATGCCTGGAATGTGACCGCCTTCCTTTATAACACAATACAGGCCCCATTTCTTCCAGACCTCTCTCATGCCTTCCATCTTAAATAGCATGAAAACAAAAACTGTCATCCTAGCCCTGGCCCCAGCACCTAGGATATATTTATTAAATGGCACCCTGGAGAGCAATTTTAGGCTATATCATACTACGAAGTCCCAGAGTTTGACAAGTTGTAAGAGACACAACAAAATAAAGCCATCTACCAATATTAACATCCATCCCACTGATTTTGGCATGTACATATGGCACTATCTAAACACAGGCACACTTATTAAGTCTATCTGTCAATCTTGTGTTGCTATAACAAAACACTTGTGGTAATTAACTTATATCACACTTAATTCATGCACTGTTCTAGAAGATGCCATCCAATATATGGTAGCCCTATTGTTTTGGGCCTATGCTGATAGTTCAAAATGTGTCAAAACAAAACAAAACAAAAACAAAAACAAAAAAGAACGTTCATGTCGTAAGCCTGGGAGCTAAGATAGAGAGAAAGAGACCAGGGCTACACAGTTCCTTCAGGAGCATATCCCCTAATTCCTAAGGACCTCCACCAGGCCCCACCTTTTAAAATTCCATAGGAACCTTTCAATACTACCGTCCTGGAAACTAAACCTCTACACTTAGACTTCCAGGGACATGACCCACATTTCAACTATAGCTGAATCCTTGGTTCCATAATAAACAGAAAGTTCATGATGGGTTGGGTCCCATTAATTGCATCCATACACCATGCCAACCCATCCCCAAACTCTTTGTGAGCTCAGCTGTATTATTACCCCCATTTCATAGATGTATGGCCCAATAGCTATCTTGTTAATGCTGATTGATTTAGGCTACAAAAAATGTA
>JADRCD010186006.1:0-25173 GCA_019843815.1 Montemys delectorum | reverse complement strand
GGTTCCATATCACCAATGTAGTGATTCACAGCTAGGGTCACCCTCCTTGATTTTTGGGAGCCTTCCTTTAAGGTCTCTGTTTCATCCTAGAGATGCTCCCCTCCTTCTCTCCCCATCAGTTGCAAATTTCCATTAATTTTCATCACCATCTATCTATGTCCCCTATCCCTCAACCATACCTGATCCTGAATCCCCCATTCCCCATCCCCTTTCCTCCCACTTCCCTCCCTCCATCTGCTTCTTATGACTATTTTATCTCCCCTTCAAATTGAGATTCAAGCTTCCTTGCCTGGACCTTCCTTCTTGTTTACCTTCTGTGGGTCTGTGAAGTATAACGTGATACCTATATTTTATGGATAATATCCACTTAGTGAGTACATACCATGCATATCCTTTTGAGAGTGGGTTACCTCACTCAGGATGATATTCACAAGTTTCATCCATTTCCCTGCAAAATTCATGATGTCTTAATTTTCAAATAGCCTACTAGTGTTCAATTGTGTAGATGTACCACATTTTCTTTACTTATTTTTCACCAACCCTATATCTGACAGAGGAAAAAATGCTCAAAATTTACAAACAACACAAGTATTTGTAGAGCAACAAGTCAAGTAAGCTAATAAAAGTGGGGTACAGAGCTGTGATGGTTTATATATGCTCGGCCAAGGAAGTGGCACTATTAGAAAGTGTGGCCTTGTTGGAGTAGGTGTATAACTGTGGGCATGGGCTTAAGACCCTCATCCTAGCTACCTGTAAGTCAGGCTCCCACAAGCAGCTTTCAGATGAAGATGTAGAACTCTCAGCTCTGCCTACATCATACCTGCCTAAATGCTGGCATGCTCCCACCTTGATAATAAACTGAACTTCTAAACCTGTAAGCCAGCCCCAATTACGTGTTGTCATTTATAAGACTTACCATGGTGATGGTATCTATTCACAGCAGTAAAACCCTAAGACAAGAGCTAAACAGAAACTTCTCAACAGAGGAATCTCAAATGGCACATAAAGAAATGTTCAAAGTCCTTAGTCATCAGGGAAACAGATAGTCAAAGCAAATCTTAGATTCCATCTTACACTAGTCAGAATGGCTAAGATCAAAAACAAGAGATTAGCACATGCTGGTGAAGATGTGGAGCAAGAGGAACACTTCTTCATTGCTGGTTGGAGTGTAAACTTGTACAACCACTTTGGAAATCATTGTGGTGGTTTTTCAGAAAACTGCGACTAGTTCTACTTTTTGTTTTTAAGGAAGAGCATGCAATCCAGGCTCAGTTCCTCATGCTTGCATGACAAGTGCTTCATTGACTGAGCTATATCCCAGCCTCTCAATTTATTTTCTATGAAATATTTGTACTCAGCCTTAGGGGAAGAAGATCCTGTAACTCTGTGGTTTGGGAACCCATGTTGGATGTCAGGCCAGATGGTGGGGAAACAAAGGTGTGGGAGGGTAACCTAAGTCCTGCCAGAGCTCCTGTACTCTGGATGGGTTGAGGCAAGAGATTGTCCTGCACAGAGAGTCTAGATGAAAGAAGGCAGTCAATAGTTTTCAGGCTTTATTGTAGAAAGGAGAGAGAGAGAGAGAGAGAGAGAGAGAGAGAGAGAGAGAGAGAGAGAGAAGAAAAGTAGAGGCTGGCCATGGACACATGGAGAGAGGAGAAAGGAAGTTGGAGAGAGGGAGCAAGAAGTGAGAGTAAAAACAAAAAAAAGAGGGGGCTGGTGAGATGGCTCAGTGGGTAAGAGCACCGACTGCTGTTCCAAAGGTGCTGAGTACAAATTCCACCAACCACATGGTGGCTCCCAACCACCCATAATGAGATCTAATGCTCTCTTCTGGTGTGTCTGAAGACAGCTACAGTGTACTTATGTATAATAATAAAAAAATTAAAAAAAAAAAAACAGAAAAGAGCAAAAAGTTAAGAGAGAGAGGAGGGGTCAAGCAGCCCCCCTTATAGTGGCCTGGGCTACCTTTCTGTTCCCAGGGGCATGGCATACCTGGCTGTGGTCAGGTGCCTGGGGGTGGAGTCCAGCCAGAATACTAAGAGCTTGGGGCATTGTCTAGCCACAGGATAATGGAGTAAGGGCTCATGGTGTCAGCAGCCTAATTCCTGGGGGTGTACCTTATTATACTAGCCCTTGTAGAATTTTCTACTGGGTCTCCAGAGTAAGCTTCACTGAACCAGAACACAGACTGCTTTTCATGGTCCAACAGACCCATAGTGTATTAAATAGCTTAATCTGTGAAATAATGATCAATACATTCTAATCTGACTATCAAAGCTAACAGCCAACTATTTTTTCTCTAGATATCTAGCAGCTCAGAGAAGCACAAAACCTCCCACGAAAGGTATGATCACAAATATTAACAGAAATTTATTTAGATAACTTCCTTTCTGTAAATTTTTGTTTGTATTATTTTATGTGTTTGTGTCTTTTCCATTAACACATATCAAAGGTAATATTTCATTCTCTAGAATTGTACTTACAGACAATTGCAAACTGCCAATTCAGTGCTGGGATTCAAATTGAAGACCTATTGAATTAACTAACTTAACAACCTCAGGTCCCCAAAACTAAGATTTCTCTTTGGCCCAACATTCATTTCTTTTTTCCACCACTATGCTCATTTCTTTAAAAACAAAAAACCTTATATTAGTTCTCTGTGAATTTCACATCATGCAGCCAAACCCCAGTGATCTCCCATCACCTCACCCCCACCTTCCACCCTTGCAACCTTGCCCCCAACAGAGGAAAAAAATTCATTGTGGAAGGTGTAGTGTATCACAATATGTCCCACAGTACACCATTTTGCCCACATGTTTTTGCTTATAAATGTTCACTTCAATGACTCTGGGTTTTTTTTAAACAAATTCTTTTTTTTTAATTGGATATTTTCTTTATTTATATTTCAAATGATATTCCATTTCCTGGTTTCCCTCCCTCCCAGAAACACCCTATCACATCCTCCATCCCCTACTTCTATGAAGGTGTTCTTCCACCCACACACTCACTCCTATATCCCCACCTTTGAGTCCCCTACTCTGGGGCATCTATTGAGTCTTCATAGGACCAAGGACCTCTCCTTCCATTGATGGATGACAAGGCCATCCTCTGCTACATATGCAGCTGAAGCCATGTGTACTCCTTTGTTGATAACTTAGTCCCTGGGAGTTCTGGGGGTCTGGTTAGTTGATATTGTTGTTCAACTATGGGATTGCAAACCCCTTCAACTCCTTCAGTCCCTTATATAACTCCTCTATTAGGGAATTCACACTCAGTCCAATGGTTGGCTGCTAACATCTGCCTCTGTATTTGTAAGGTTCTGGCAGGGCCTCTCAGAAGAAAGCCATATCAGGCTCCTTTCAGTATACAATTCTTGGCAACCACAATAGTGTCTGGGTTTGGTGACTGTATATGGGATGAATCCCCAGGTGGGACAGTCTCAGTGTGGCTTTTCCTTTAGTCTCTGCTCTGCACTTTATCTCCGTATTTGCTCCTGTATTCTGTTCTCCTTCTAAGAAGGACTGAAGCACCCACAGTTTGGTCTTCCTTCTTATTGAGCTTCATGTGGTCTGTGAATTATATTCTGATGACTAAGGATGTTAAACATTTCTTCAGGTGCTTCTCCACCATTTGATATTCCTCAGTTGAAAACTCTTTGTTTAGCTCTGTACCCCACTTTTAATAGGGTTATTTGGTTCTCTGGAGTCTAACTTCTTGAGTTCTTTGTATATATTGAATATTATCCCTCTATCTGATATAGGATTGATAAAGATCTTTTCCCAATCTGTTGGTTGTCTTATTAACAGTGTCCTTTGCCTTACAGAAGCTTTGCAAGTTTATGGGGTCCCATTTGTCAATTCTTGATCTTACAGCACAAGCCATTGGTTCAGGAATCTATCCCCGGTGCCCCTATGTTCTTCCCCATTTTCTTTTCTATAAGTTTCAGTGTATCTAATTTTATGTGGAGGTCCTTGATCCACTTGGACTTGAGCTTTGTACAAGGAGATAGGAGTGGATCGGTTTGCATTCTTCTACATGCTGACCGACAGTTGAACCAGCACCATTTGTTAAAAATGCTGTCTTTTTTCCACTAGATAGATTTAGCTCCTTTGTCAAAGATCAAGTGACCATAGGTGTGTGGGTTCATTTCTGGGTCTTCAATTCTATTCCATTGATCTTCCTTCCTGTCTTTGTACCAATACCATGAAATTTTTAACACTATTACTCTGTAATGCAGATTGAGGTCAGAGATAGTAATTCCCCCAGAAGTTATTTTATTGTTGATAATATGTTTTGCTTTATTTTGTTATTCCAAATGAATTTGCAAATTGCTCTTCCTAACTCTATGAAGAATTGAATTGGAATTTTGAAGGATATTGCATTGAATCTGTAGATTGCTTTTGGCAAGATGGTCATTTTTACTATATTAATCCTACCAATCCATGAGCATGGGTCATCTTTCCATCTTCTGAGATCTTCTTCGATTTTGTTCTTCAGAGACTTGAAGTTCTTATCATATAGATCTTTCACTTGCTTGGTTAGAGACACACCAAGGCATTTTATATTATCTGTGGATATTGTGAAGGGTGTCATTTCCCTAATTTCTTTCTCAGTCCATTTATCCTTAGAGCATAGGAAAGGTACTGATTTGTTTGAGTTAATTTTATATCCAGCTACTTTGCTGAAGTCATTTATCAGATTTAGGAGTTCTTTGATGAAATTTTTGGGGTCACTTAAGTATACTATCATATCATGTGCAAATAGTGAAGTTTGACTTCTTCCTTTCCAATTTGGATCCCTTTGACCTCCTTTTGTTGTCTAATTGCTCTAGCGAGAATTTCAAGTACTATAGTGAATAGATAGGGATAGAGTGAGCAGCCTTGCCTAGTCCCTGATTTTAGTGGGATTGTTTCAAGTTTCCCTCCATTCATTTTGATGTTGGCAGCTGGTTTGCTGTATATTGCTTTTACTATGTTTAGATATGGGCCTTGAATTCCTGATCTTTCCAAGACTTTTAACATAAAGGGATGATGAATTTTGTCAAATGCTTTTTAAGCATCTAATGAAATGATCATGTGGGTTTTTTCTTTAAGTTTGTTTATGTAGTAGATTATGTTGATGAATTTCTGTATATTGAACCATCCCTGCATCCCTTAGATGAAGCTTACATGATCGTGGTAAATGATCATTTTTATGTGTTCTTGGATTCACTTGGCAAGAATTTTATTGAGTATTTTTGCATTAATGTTCATAAGGAAAATAAGCCTGAAGTTCTCTTTCATCATTTGGTCTTTGTGTGGTTTAGGTATAAGCCTAATTGTGGCTTCATAGAATGGACTATGTAGTGTATATTCTGTTTCTATTTTGTGGAATAGCTTGAAGAGTATTGGTATTAGGGCTTCTTTAAAGGTCTGATAGAATTCTCCAATGAACCCATCTGGTCCTGGGCTTTTTTTGGTTCAGAGACTATTAATGACTGCTTCTATTTCTTTATGGGTTATGGGACTATTTAGATGATTTATCTGATCCTATTTTAACTTTGGGAACTTGTATGTGTCTAGAAAATTGTTCATTTCATCCAGACTTTCCAATTCAGTTGAATATAAACTTTTGTAGTAGGATCTGATGATTTTTTTTAATTTCCACAGTTTCTGTTATTATGTCTTCTTTTTTGTTTCTGACTTTATTAATTTGGATATTGTCTCTGTGCCCTCTAGTTAGTCTGACTAAGGGTTTATCTATCTTGATGATTTTCTCAAAGAACCAGCTCCTGGTTTTGTTTATACTTTCTATAGTTCTTTTTGTTTCTAACTGATTGATTTCAGTCCTGAGTTTGATTACTTCCTGCCTTCTACTCCTCTTGGGTATAGGTACTTCTTTTTGTTCTAGAGCTTTCAGGTGTGCTGTCAAGCTGCTAGTGTAAGCTCTCTCCAGTTTCTTTTTGGAGGCACTTAGAGCTACAAGTTTTCCTCTTACCAGTGCTTTCATTGTGTCCCATAAGTTTTGGTATGATATGTCTTTATTTTCATTAAATTCTAAAAAGTCTTTAATTTCTTTCTTTATTTCTTCCTTGACCAAGTTATCATTGAGTAGAACGTTGTTCAGTTTTCATGTATATCTGTGTTTTCCATTGTTTTGTTGGAATTTAAGACCAGCCTTACACCATGGTAATCTGATAGGGTACATGGGGTTATTTCAATCTTCTCGTATGTGTTAAGGCTTGTTTTGTGGCCAATTATATGTTCAATTTTGGAGAAGGTACTATGAGGTGCTGAGAAGAAAGTATATTCTTTTGCTTTAGGATGAAATGTTCTATAAATATCTGTTAGATCCACTTGATTCCTAATTTCTGTGAGTTCCACTGTGTCTCTATTTAGTTTCTGTTTCCATGATCTGTTCATTGCTGAGAATGGGGTGTTAAAGTCTCCCACTATTATTGTGTGGGGTGCAATGTGTGCTTTGAGCTTTAGTAAAGTTTCTTTTATGAATGTGGGTGTCCTTGCATTTGGAGCATAGAGGTTCAGAATTGAGAGTTAATCTTGGTTGATTTTTCTTTTGACTAGTATGAAGTATCCTTCCATATCTTTTGTACTGGCTGGTTTTGTGTGTCAACTTGACACAGGCTGGAGTTATCACAGAGAAGGGAGTTTCAGTTGGGGAAGTGCCTCCATGAGACCCAGCTGTGGGTCATTTTCTCAATCAGTGATCAAGGGGGTAGAGCCCCTTGTAGCTGGTGCCATCCCTAGGTTGGAAGTCTTGGGTTCTATAAGAGAACAGGCTGAGCAAGCCAGGGAAAGCAAGCCAGTAAGAAACATCTCTCCATGGCCTCTGCATCAGCTCCTGCTTCCTGACCTGCTTGAGTTCCAGTCTTGACTTCCTTTGTGATAAACAGCAATTTGGAAGTAAGCTGAATAAACCCTTTCCTTCCCAACTTGCTTCATGGTCATGATGTTTGTGCAGGAACAGAAACCCTGACTAAGACATCTTTTTTGATAACTTTTGGTTGAAAGTCGATTTTACTTGATATTAGCTTGGCTCCTTTAACTTGTTTCTTGGGACCATTTGCTTGGAAAATTGTATTCCAACAATTTCTTGTATGCATCAAAATGCTGGGTCCTGTATACATATCCAGTCTGTTAGTCAATGTCTTTTTATCAGGAATTAAGTCTATTGATGTTAGAGATATTAAGAAAAAGTGATTGTTACTCTCTGTTATTTTTGTTGTTAGAGGTGGCATTATGTTTGTGTGACTATCTTCTTTTGGATTTGTTGTATTACTTTCTTGTTTTTCCAGGGTGTAGTGTCCCTCCTTGTGTTGGAGTTTCAATCTATTGTCCTTTGTAGTGCTAGATTTATGGAAAGATATTATGTAAAATTGGTTTTGTCGTGGAATATCTTGGTTTCTCCATCTATGGTAATTAAGAGTTTTGCTGGGTATAGTAGCCTGGGCTGGCATTTATGTTCTCTTAGGGTCTGTATGACATCTTCCCAGGATCTTATAGCTTTCACAGTCTCTGGTGAGAAGTCTGGTGTAATTCTGATAGGCCTGCCTTTATATGTTACTTGACCTTTTTCCCTTACTGCTTTTAATATTCTTTCTTTGTTTAGTATATTTGGTGTTTTGACTATTATGAGCGAAGAGGAATTTCTTTTGTAGTCGAGTATATTTGGAGTTCTGTAGGCTTCTTGTATGTTCATGGGCATCTCTTTCTTTAGGTTAGGGAAACTTTCTTCTATAATTTTGTTGAAGATATTTACTGGCCCTTTAAGTCGGGAATATTCACTCTCTTCTATACCTGTTATCCTTAGGTTTGGTCTTCTCATTGTGTCCTGGATTTCCTAGATGTTTTGGGTTAGGAGCCTTTTGCATTTTGCATTTTCTTTGACTGTTGTGTCAATGTTCTTTAAGGTATCTTCTGTCTCTGAGATTCTGTCTTCTATCTCTTGCATTCTGTTTGCTAAGCTTGCATCTATGATTCTTGATCTCTTTCCTAGGTTTTCTAACTCCAGGATTGTCTGCCTTTGTGATTTCTTTATTGTTTCTATTTCCATTTTTAGATTCTGGATGCTTTTGTTCATTTCCTTCACCTGTTTAATTGTGTTTTCCTGTAGTTCTTTAAGGGATTTTTGTGTTTCCTCATTAAGGGCTTCTAGCTGTTTACCTGTGTTCTCCTGTATTTCTTTAAGGAAGTTATTTAAGTCTTTCTTAAAGTTCTGAATCATCATCATGAGAAGTGACTTTAGATCCAAATCTTACTTTTCCATTGTGATGGTGTGTCCTGGACTTGCTATGTTGGGAGAATTGGGTTCTGATGATATCAAGTAACCTTGGTTTCTGTTGCTTCTGTTCTTATGCTTGCCTCCCACCATCTGAATATCTCTAGTGCTACCTGCCCTTGCTAAATCTGACTGGAGCCTGTCTTTCCTGTAATCCTGGTTGAGTCAGAACTCCTCAGAGTCCAGCTGTCTCTGTGATCCTGTGATTTCAGGGTCATGTGATCCTATGAATCAGAGTGTGTTTGGGTTCCTGGGTGTCAAGCTGCCTTTAAGACCCTGAGATCCTGGTGTGACCAAGCTCCTGGGATCCTGGGATCCTGGGATCCCATGATCCAGGTCATTCTAGAGGGCCTGGGAGAGGAGCCTCCTCTCAGGGCTGGGGGCTGTAATGATTCTTTGATCTGGTAGGAGACCTCTGGCTTCTACTATTCTATCACTATTGGAACCTAACTGGGACTTTTTCACATTACACTGTTGATGCCCTGTATCTTGGAGATCCTGTACTGTTGGATCTGCAGGACTGACCCCTTCATGCTCATCAGTAGTTTATGGGTGGAATAAATGTTAGGAGGGCAATTCAGAGCCCTGGATCTGAGCCTGAGAGGTATCTGAGATGCCCATCCCTCTGTCTTTCTGGCTCTCCTGCTTTCATGCCCTCAGGCCACCTTACTTACAATCTTCTCAACCAGAGCCAGGTCTACCCTGTTGCCCAGGTCAGGTGAAGAAGGGTCCTCCATTCTTCAGAATTTTGCAGCCTGTGAGAGACATGGCAGCTCTTCCACTCTCATGAACCCAAAGCCAGCTCTCCTACCTGCCATAGGTGGGGACGAATGAGAGAGGGAATGAGGGTATCTCTCCCTCCTCCACACCACTGCACAGCCAACAAGAGGCAAGGCCAACTCTCCTCCAACCCCCATGTCCAGGGTCAGCTCTCCTGTTCTGTCCAGACAAGGTGAAAGGCCCACACTCCTGAGAACTGAATTAGGTAAGGGACAGGGACAGCTCTTCTGCTCTGATAACATTGAGGCAAGGTCTCCCACCTGCTGTAGGTGGAGAGTGGCAAGCTGGAAGGAGGGTATCACTCCCTTCCTCACATCACTGCATGGGAGATAAGTGACAAGATCAACTCTCCCATGTGCATATCCTCAGAATCTGCTCACCTACAACTCCTGCAATGTGCTGGGCCTGCTCTCCCACTCTTTCCAGTATAGCAGCTAGATGGAGTAGAGACAGCACTCCTACTCTCATACCCCCAGGGCTAGCTCTCCTACAATGCCCAAAAGAGGAGTGGACCAGTTCTGCATCACTCTCAGACATCAACATGTCCCTAGGTTGGTGAAAACAGTCACTTGTTGCTCAGGGCCACAGACCCAGATGTGTCCCCCACCATGATCACAGGTGGTATCACTGGCTACTCACATCAGGCTGTTCCTCTATCCTCTTGTGCCCACATCATTCTCTTTCTCTTTCTCTTTCTCTTTCTCTTTCTCTTCCATTTCTCCACCATATACTTAGGACTCAGAGTAGAGCCCTATGTCTGTGAGGATTTGTGGTCATCTCAAAAGTAATCTCAGGAGTGCTAAGACCCACTCAAGCATTATGTCACCTGGCAAAGGTTATCTTGATCATAGTCTGCCCCATTAGGAGGCCTGTACACCATTGGACTGCTGATCAACTCAGGTTCCTCAATGGGCCCCATCCAAGGACCAAAATACCTGGTGGGATTGGTCTATGGCTTGTTACCTACCTTAGAGCCCTGCAGTGTATGCATAGCAGCAGACTGGTAGTTATCTCAGGCTGGCTCTTTTCAGGGAATGTTAGTCTAACAATTATTTACATCTTTACATGTCAGAACCTGCCACGGACCAGGTTCGTTATGGGGACCTCGTTTTCCGTGGAGTGAGAGTTCTGGTCAGGTGGGCAACATTTCGTCGAATGGCAAACAGAGTTGACACAAGGGTGTGCTGAATCTGAATGTAGTTCTTAAAAATGTCATGAGGTATTTACAGTCATTGTAAAAGAGAAATGATAAATCTAGCATCTCAGCAGTTGAGGTACATCTGAGGCCACCTGAAACACACTGAGTCTAAAGCAGCCACCTGTCCAGAGTGCTTAGGTGGGGGAGGGGGGGCTGCGGACTGCATGAATCTAAGTTCTAGTCCATCTAAGTACTAGTTCTAGTCAGTCTAAGTGCCCCTGCACAAAGTGAAAACCAGGATTTTATGGCATACAGAAAACAGGGCAAATGATAAAAGTCACATCAAGGTCAGTAAGATCACGTAGGCAAGAGATGGTTACACTAAGGTTGGTAAGATCAGGTATCCAGGTGTGAATTGGGCAGAAAAGCAGTGGTGCCCTCCCCGCTGGGGCTATTTTGGTATTCCCATGCTAATTCTCTGGGTCTGCTGGAGGCAAGTACCTGGAAGTCCCAATCTAGCAGTTCCTGCTAATGCCCTTAAGTGAGGGAAACCCTTCAATTACTCTGGTACGTAAAACAGTTCTGTCTTCTGTGGGACTGCCCTGAGAATTTTAACTATGTTAACAGTAAGCAATGGTGCCTGACCTTTGTTGCTAACTCTGAGGACATCCTATCTGATAAGGCAGCTTTCTTGTGAGAAATTTCAAGTTAAGGACAGCTTGGTAATAAATTAGGATATATTGGAATGTTGTGCTGGCCAGGAGACAATGCCCAATCTTAGCCATTTACGAATCATTTCTTGGGGTACCTTTATGCCTAAATAAGAAGGCGTGTTGACAATTAGAAAGACCAATCTGGAATACGTCTGAGTTAAGAGATGCCAACGACTGATTGAATACCCAGGAGGCACAAATTTTCTTTGAAGTCATAACGCCTCTTTTTTTTTTTTTTTCCTTCTGCAGCAAACCTTTATTACCATGTGGCGAGGAGAGAGAGAGCCCTGGACAATGCACTGTTTATATACACCCTGGAGCGGCGTGTTCATCTCTGATTGGCTGTTTGCTCATTACCTCATGAGACGCCTCGGGATAGGCTGTGACTTGGCGCCTTTTGGCCCTAGCACATGCGCAGATGGGCTGAGACTTAGTGCGCTCTGGCCCTAGGCACATGCGCAGGCTACGTGTTAAGGGGAGAAGAAACCGGATGCCGGCGCCATCTTGTAATGGAGGCTGCCGGCTTAGTGTGGCTCTCTACATCTCCCCCTTTTTGTTTTAAATGATAGGCTCTGGCCAATGCCCCGTGTCTTAGGCTAGCTGATGTGCTGTCCATTACCAGCACCAAGAGATAGGTGGGATCCTTTGGTGTATTACCAGTGTGCAGTATGATAATTACACACAGGCAGCTAACTTGTCTAGAAAATTATCTTTATATCTTGCAGGGAATTGGTCGGAGGGATTTGATGAGACCCTTGAATCATTGCGAGCGGCAGTAGTAGCCATCAACTCGACATGAGTGGATCTATCACTGACTGAAGGACTCTCCTCTTGGATTTCTTCAGCCTTTTCTTTCTTTAAGGAATGGGTGGGGATTGGCCTGTTTAGTGTTGCCTTGTGTGCTGGCTTAGTGTTTCTCTTCTGGATGGTTTGCAAGCTCAGAGCCCAACAAAAACGTGACAAAGTAGTAATTGCCCAAGCACTTGCTGCACTAGAGCAAGGAGCCTCTCCCGATATTTGGCTCAGCATGTTAAGAACAAAATAAACACTCAAAGGCTAATGGTCAGCGAGACTTAGCTCTTGCACCCCGTGGGGTCTTATCCCATTGCACACGGGAGAGTGAGTCAAACTGCTATAAGTCCTCGAGGCCCGCTGCCTTTGGCCCCTACGACGGGATTAGGCTGATGCCATAAACTAAGTCATAACGCCTCTTGTCCTTAATCAGGCTTTTACCCCAATATTGTAGACTTTACTGGAGTAGACGAGTGGGCGTGGCAAGAACCCTGAGCTTAGACATCTCTTCTCTCCTCTCTGCCATCTACTAATATACATAGGATCTAGCAGCCACAACTGAAGCACCTCTAGAGACAAGATTGTTCTCATTTGTAGCCTGTATCCATCTGATATTTTGCCCAGAGTACAGAAAACACTGGCTCAAAACTAAGCCAATGCTGGGTGGTGGTGGCACACGCCTTTGATCCCAGCACTTGGGAGGCAGAGGCAGGCAGATTTCTGAGTTCAAGGCCAGCCTGGTCTACAGAGTGAGTTCCAGGACAGCAAAGGCTACACAGAGAAACCCTGTCTCAAAAGAAAAAAAAGAAAGAAAGAAACTAAGCCAAGAACCCAACTCAGGTATAGATATATACTATTTACTGAAAACCTTGATGCCAGGGTTTGATCAAAATAAATAAAAAGGTGGCTTGAGAATTTGGGTATATGACAAATACCTTAAATCCCAGGATTTGGGGGATAGAGGCAGAAAGACCTGAGTTTGAGGATAGCCTTGTCTACAGAGTGAATTCCAGGACATCCAGTGCTACACAGTGAGACCTTGTATTGGGGGGCAGAGAGAGAGTGGGTATGGTAAAGTAGGAGTTTGAGGAAGTAGTGGGCAAGTGAGATGACTCAGTGGCTAACAGCTCTCTTAACTGTTATTGCAGAGAAGTGAAGAGACTTACAAAGCTATCTGAAACTTCGGAGATGGGTTCCAGGACAACACCAAAGGAAGTGCAAACATAGTAAACATGGCATTTTAAACTCTTAAGACACAACCTAACTGCAAAGTGCTAAGCCTCTGTGCAAAGAAGAACTTAGTCTCCTGCTTATGTACTTAGTCTCTCCATTCATCTCTCCTCCTTCTATCTTGGGAAAGGTTCCTAGTCTGTAAGAGAAGCATGCTTGCTTAGTGTGAGCTCTTCTCAGGTTCCCTAAAATAAACCTACCTGCTCTTTGAGTCCTATATCCTGTCCTCTTTTTCCACATGATTTCCTAACATTTCCAGAATAGGTAGTTGGAGCAGGGGACCCCCTTGTCACCATGGGAGCATGTGCAACAGCAGAGTCTCCAAGGTCAACACATGGATCCTGCCTGAGGTGTCCCTGAGTTAATTCCACATGTCTCTGAACCTTCTCTAATTTGTCTCACTCAGCCTTCCACTGTTACCCTTTGGGTTGAGAATTTCACACTGCCTGTTCATCTAGACTATTGGGTCCTGGAATGAGCAACTCTCCAAACATTAGTAAAGTATGGTCCTCTAAATGCCCCCTAGCACATCCCACTGGGCCACCCTCTTCTATCTCCCTCCCTCTCTTCCTCTGGCCATTGCTTTTTATTCTTAATTGGCCCAAGAAATAATAAAGATCACTCAATGCTTGCAGAAAGACTTCCAACAGGAGGCCATCTTCTGACCTGTGAGGTAATGATCAGATTACTGAGACAATGAATTTATCATGAGAGAAAGAATTTGGCTACAGAATTTGCTGAATGTCTTCTGTCTGGATTTCCTTGGGAATCCCTCAACTTCTCTGTGCTCAACCCTTCTCTCTAGGATAAAATCATCAATCGATATTAAAGCCTAAGGATGTTCCATCCTCTAAAAGATACCCCAAATTCTCACCTCTCCTGGTGTATCAAAACTGATAGTTCTGTGGGTTGAACTCAGGGATTGGGGGTTGGCTGCAGTTGCCTTAATCACTAAGTATATTTCATGCCATTATGTGTCCATGTAAGACATGAGGTAAGGACTACAGAGGCAGGCAAGATCTTCAACACTGTGCTGTATTTGGAAGAAAAGGCTCTATGGAAAAAAAGACAAGACTCCACCTTGGGTTAGGACTGGAGAAGGGAGACTTCACTTCCATCCAGGGCTAGTGAGGGCAGGGTGGTGTTTGTTCTGGATCTTGACAGGAGTAGATAGAATTCCAGTGGGTAAAGATGGAACTACACAGGGGGGAGCTTAATCCAGTGAGTGGAAGAAGAAAGTGTCTCATGATATATCCAGTCAGGGCTTCCAGAGTGTCATAGACAGACATGTCTTGAGTATAGCTGAGAGAGGTGGAAACATGGCTTCTTCCTATGCAATATGGAAATTGGTTATAGCCAGAGACTCTTGTCTCCCAGGCTTCTTCTCTTTAATACATGGTGTGTTCTGTGGCCACATTTTTTCTCTTATTCTAAATTCATTGTCTCAAATACCTGTTCATTTTTTCCTTAAAAACATTGAAATGTATAAGTGAATCTGTTAGGTAGGATGTTTCCATGATACAGTGGAATTCTATGACACTAGCTTAATAAGGAACATAATAATGAAGAACTGCCAGGATAACACACACTTTTATTCTACCAGGAGGAAGAGGCAGGCAGACCTCTGTGAGTTGAGGCCAGCCTTGTCTGCAGAATGAATTCCAAGATAGCTAATGTTACACAGAAAAGCCCTATATCTAAAAAACAAACAAAAACGAAAAGACAGACACATAGAGAAAGAAAGAAGAAACAAAGATAGAAGTAAATAGATCAACATAATAAGTCAGGTGTCAAAGGTCGTGACTACCAAGCCTGAGGATCTGAGTCCCATCCCTGGCATACAGACCATGGGAGGAGAGAACTGACTTCTGAAAGTTGTTCTCTGGCCACATACATCCATCATGATACATGTATCCTCACACATATGCTCATATGCACACTAAGTAAATAATGTAATAAAAATATGTGGTTAAGAGATGGTTCATTCCTTAAGCACATTCATTGTTTTTCCAGAAGACCTGACCTTGGCTGCCAGACTCATAGCCATCTGTAACTTCAGTTTTATAGAATCCAGTGTTTTCTTCTGGCCTGGGAAGTACCAACCTTGCATATGGTATTAATAGACATATGTAGGCAAACATGCATATAAGTAAAATTAAATAAATAAATAAATAAATAAATAAATAGTCTTTAAATTTTAATTTAAAAAAGAAAAGAAAAATAGGCACAGTGCTAGTGAGGCAGCTCAGTCACTTGCTGCATAAGCATGAGAGCCTGAGTTGGACGCCCACATCCACAGGCATAGAGAAATCATGCCTATAATTTGAGTGCTGAGTTAGCAAAGACAAGGGGATCTCTGGGATTTGGCCAGAGAGTCTAATCAGGGAATTCCAGGTTTATTGGGAAACTCTGTTTCAAAACTAAGGTGAGAAGGATTGAGTAAGAAACTGGATAGGTCTTAGTAGCCTAAGTTGGGCTGGAGCTCTCTATGTAACAGTGGGTGACCTCAACTCTTGCTCCCCCTGCCTCAGCCTGGAAAGTGCTGTGATTATAGACCTAGACCACCAAAGCTACTTCATTTTTACTTTATACATTTCTGCATGATTGGTATTTTTCCAACAAGGATGCTTAGCAGAGCTAGCCTCCTCACCCACCCCTGTGTGTATGTATGTGTCTGTGTCTCTGTGTGTGTGTGTGTGTGTGTGTGTGTGTGTGTGTGTGTGTGTGTGTGGTATCTGTGCATTTTGAAGCCAGAGGATGTCATTTCTCAAGATAAATCCACTTTCTTTGATGCAGGGTTTCTCACTGGCCTAATACTTGGCAAACATCCAGGCTTGTTGGCCAGAGTTCCCCAGGGATCTGCCTGTCTCTACCTGCCCAGATCTAGGATTACAAACACTCACCACATTACCTGGAATTTTTTTCCTGGGTTATGAGAATCAAACTCAGGCCTTTGCATTTACATGATAAGCACCTCACTAACTGACCTATCACAGCCCTATGTTGGCTCTATTCATTTACTTAAGTAATGTTTAACTTGTTTAATTTGTATGGATATAGCTTAAATTTTTCAGACTCTATTTTTAATAATGGTTCTTAAATGCTTTAACCTCCCTTCTAGCCTACCAACCACCAGAGGAAGTGAAAAAGAAAAGTTATAGGATACTGGGGAAGTGGACCTGTTTAGAAATTGTTCTTCAGAGCAAATCCCATATGCGTTGTCAGGAAATTAGCAATTCAGTTCAGTAGAGTGGGGATTCAGCAGTGGCAGCTCAATCCACTGAAGTTGTGTTACAAAATAGAAGGGGCCTAGATCTGTTATTCCTAAAAGAAGGGGGGTTATGTGCTGCTTTAAAAGAAGAATGTTGTTTGTATATAGACCACTCTGGTGTAGTCACAGATAATCTATTAAATAAACTAAAAGAAAGATTAAATGCCAGACAGAGAGAAAGAGAGAGCCAACAAAGCTGGTTCGAATCATGGTTCAATAAGTCGCCTTGGTTCACTACCCTGATATCCTCCCTAATGGGCCCTTTAATAATCCTCTTCCTTTTGATGACCTTTGGGCCTTGCATTTTAAACAGGCTGGTAGGATTTATCAGAGAAAGAATTAGTACGGTTCAGGTACTCATGCTCCGTCAACAGTATCAAGCCTTAAAGAGATCAGAGTCAGACATTCTAGGATTAGAACTAGTTCCAATAGAAGACGAGGGAAGGAGAAGTTAAAGTTTTCAAACTGTACTGTGGGAACTTAGCCATTAGTTGAACTCAATGGGAGACCAGCTCCCAGAACTTAGAAACAAGGGGAGACCAGCTCCCAGAACTTAGAGACCAGGGCGACCTGGCAGAAAAAAAGAAAAAAAAGAAAAAATTTCCAGGTGGCTAACCTGCTCTTGAACCCTAGCACAAGCCAGCACCAATCAGAGACCACCCCATACTTTCCTTTGCCTCAGTCTCCCCTCTGCCCCAGCAACTGTGTAGGTATAAAAACCTGCTTAAATTTTTGCTTGGGGCCAGACTCCTCCTTGCATGGGATATGAGTCTCGCCCAAGGCTAAATAAAAGAGCCTCTTGCTGATTGCATCAAGTTCCGGTCTTGGTGGTGTTTGGGGTCGTCGTTCCTGAGCCCTAAGAGGGGGTTCTTCCCCCTTTTTTCCAGGAAACTAACATGTGCACATATGTAAAAAAATAAAAATAGATCATTTTAGGGAAGATGTAGGTGTAGAATTATTGCTTATGTCATTTCTTAAAGCAGTTACGTTCTTAATGCTTAAAAGAAGGCTAGCATTGTTTGCACAAAAAAAAACTGGTGATTTCTCTCCCCTGAATAGTAGTGAAATTATTTCTGTTGAGTAAACTTTTTAGGTCATCTTATAATAAAAGCTGAAAATACCTTTTGTTTCTATTTATTAAAATAAAAAAAAAAGCTTTTCTATATGTACCCTTGAAAACAGATTTTGAAAAAAAAATCAGTTTAAGAGAAACGTTTGTTTTTACATTAAATGTTTATTTGAAATCAAATGTTTTTATACAAAAAGTTTAATAATATAAAAAAGAAAGAAAGAAAGACAATGAGAGATACACAGTATCTGGGTAGCAGGTAGTCCAGGTGGTAGTGCCTATTTAGAGGTGTCACCGGGGCAGTGGATTGCTAGTCAGAGGTAGATGAGCAAAGAGAATGGTTCCCAGCTGTGGGCAGAATATTTGAATTCAGTGTGAGGCTGAAGACAAGAAGCCCTGTTCTTAGGCTGAAAAGTGGCCAAGTACAAGGTGTTTTAAAGTGTCAATTCAGAAGGCAGGTGTAGTAGTTATCCAATCACTCAGGAGGCTGATGCAGGTGGATCTCTGAGAGTTTAAGGCCAGCCTAATTACATGTCCAGTTGCAGGCCTGTCAGGGACAAAAAGATGGGGGGGCAGGAGGGAGTGTTGAGGTAGATGTTGGGAACCAGTTATTGACCTCATAGACACATTGGGTTTCTGGAATATGTGAGACCTAGATTGAGTAATATACAGGGGACTGAGGGACATATGATTGTCTGGAGTGGAATATCAGGAGTTCTTTTTTAAAAAGATTCCAAATGATGCCAATGTAGCTGCTCTTATGGTAAGGATTACTTTGGATGAAAGGGCCCACGGGTCCAGGTGAAAATTTTTAGTTGTTCTATTTGGAAGGGGTGCAAACTAATGGAATAAAAACTATTCCAACTGTGAGACAGTTGTCAAAGAACAGACAGCTCTTCTCTGCTAAGACACCTCTGAGAGAGAAGGCACAGTTCCATTCCTTAAGGATACTAAAATTGTCAAATTGAGGTCTTTACATATAAAATGGGAACACTGCATAAGTGTCAAAGAACTTAGTTAAAGAACAGATGAGCAACTTCTGGTCTGTGATAAACACTGAATAAATAAATTGCTGCAGGGAATTGCCTAGGGTGTGGTACCAGCAAAGGGTGTGGTCACCAGGATCCCTGCAAGGCAACTTGATTACAGGCCAGGGATTCAAACACTTGCTGGAGTCACCGAGCTAAGATGGTGTTACCTGGCTCCTTGTGGCTCCTATCTGTCTGCTTTCTGTCCTGGTGTTGCAATGCCAGGTCGATAGGGGATCAGGACCCACCACGGTCAGAACCATGGCCACTAACTGTTGTGCTCTGGTATGAGACAGGTGAGTGAGGAGTAGATGATCCCAGGGCAGGGGACCTTCTTCCTTTCCCTCCTGGATTCACATCAACAAAGCCAAATCTGAAAGGGCCAGGGGTTTAAGGACTGCTCTGCACATGTGGGAAGGGAACCTGGTATCTTTGCTAAGTACTCAGAGGTAACTGTGCGCTCCTGGGGTTTATGTTGTCTTTCTAGCAGCTGTGGCATCAGCCTGCTGCATCTCACAGTCAGGCCAGCCTGCCTCTGCAGAGCTGGGCAGCACACTCAGGCTTTCATTCTTTCACATGTGAATAGAGATCTACCATGAACCTGCATGTCCTGGCACCTTTCTACTGGCACCTGCCAGTGCCTGTAGAAATCTAGTTTGGGAAAGCAATTCCCCAGCACTCGGGAGGCAGAGGCTGGAGAGTGTCTGTAAGTTTGAGGCCTGCATGATCTATATGGCAAGTTCCACATCAGCCAGAGCTACATGAAAAGACCCATAAATAGTAGTGTATATTTAGTTAAAATTAAAAACAAAATGAAGGATCATTTGATTTGTGACACTAGATGGTCATGCTGACCCTTAAGAATGTGCCTGAAACAAAAGCTGTGGCTGTGAGCTGTGGGGAGAAGTTGTCATTAGAGAGAATGGGATTCCATGGGTATTTTGTTCCCCCTTTTAAGAAGGAATGAAGTATCCACACTTTGGTCTTCCTTCTTCTTGAGTTTCTTATGGTTTGTGGTTTGTACTTTGTGTATTCTGATATTCTGGGCTAATATCCACTTATCAGAGAATGCATACCATATGTTTTCTTTTGTGATTGAGTTACCTCACTCAGGATGATCTTGTAGAGACCAACTATGGAGCAGAGACTAAAGGAAGGACAATTCAGAGACTGCTCCCTCTGGGAATCCTTCGCATATTCAGTCATCAAATCTAGACACTATTCTGGATGCCAGCAAGTGACAGGAGCCTGATATAGCTGTCTCCTGAGAGGCTCTGACAGTACCCGACTAATACAGAAGTAGAGGCTCACAGCTATCCATTGGACTGAGTACAGGGTCCCCAATGAAGGAGCTAAAGAAATGACCCAAAGAGCTGAAAGGTTTGCAGCCCCTTAGGACGACCAACAATATGAACTAACTAGTACCCTCAAAGCTCCCAGGGACTAAAACACCAACCAAAGAGTACACATGGTGGGACTAATGGCTCCAGCAGCATGTGTATAGCAGAGGATGGCCAAGTTGATCATCAATGGGAGGAGAGGCCCTTGGCTCTGTGAAGGTTCTATGCCCCAGGGTAGAGGAATGCCAGGGCTACTAAGCAGGAGGGGGTGGGTTGTACATCCTTTCCCATTTCCTTTTTTTATAATTTTATTCATTTATCTTGATGGTTTTTGAGATTTAGTTGTTACTTATTTTGTCTGTATGAGTGTTTTTTCTGCTTGTACATATGTGAACCATGTGCATGCAGTGCCCGTAGAAGCCAGAGGATGTGTTTGATCCCCTGGAACTATAGTTACAAAGAGTTATGAGCCACCATGTGGGTGCTGAGAAGAGCAGTCTGCTTTTAATTGCTGACCCTTTTCTCCAGCCCTATTTCTTTTTATTGAGACATGGTCTTACTATCTAGCCAAGATTAGATTGGAAATTCATGAGAGACCAGGCTGGCCTGGAACTTACAGAGACCTCCCTCTCTCTTTGCAAATGTTGGAATAAAGGCATTCACCGCCACAGAAGATTGAATTTTTTAAACTTCGTTTACTGGGCTGGAGAGATGGCTGAGTGATTATGAGCATCAGATGCTCTTACAGAGAATGCAGGGTGAGTTTCCATCTCCCGCAGTCAGCTTACAACTGCTGTGCCTTTACAATCTCTCCTTGACTCTTCAGGCAGCAGGCACACAGATAGTGCACACACACACATACAGGCAACATACATATGAAATGAAAAAATTGATAAACTTTATTTATGTATATGTATTTGTATGAATGTCTTGGGCACCCACAGAAGCCAGAAGAAATAGTTGAACCCTAAGAGTTGCAGTTATAGGGGATTGTGAGTCACCAAACCTTAGTGCTGGGACTTGGATCTTCTGCAAAATCAATACACACTCTTTTTTTTTGTTTGTTTGCTTGCTTGTTTCTTGGTTTTTTCGTTTTTTGTTTGTTTGTTTGTTTGTTTGTTAGACAGCATTTCTCTGTGTAACAGACTAGCTGGCCTTGAACTCACAGAGATTTACCTGTTAAAGGCATATGCCATCACCAACCAGCACAATACATACTCTTAACTCCTTAACAATGTCTTCAGTCTCCCCTCATGCCACACACATACACAACACAGAGACACACAATTTTTTAATTATTCTATTTGTCTTGCTAAGTTGTAAGAGTTTTTCTTATCTTCTGGACATTGAACTCCCAACCATGATCTACAAATATTGGACTTTGCTCTGAAGCCTGTCCTTATGATCTAGCTTCCAGCTTCCTATACTGTGGGTTTGAGATCCCATAGAGAGTTATGGAACTGAATGTGGGGCTTAAGCCAAATGTGGCAACAGAATTCCAAACACACAATAGACAAACATTAATTAAAAATCAAGGGTGAAGTGAATAAAGTTGTCCTGCAGTGTGTGAATCTGCCATTGTGCTGGACCCTTGGTTCTGAGCACCAAACACTTGCACTGTGCCTTATACATGCTGTGCTATCAGGAGTGCCAACAAATGCTGCTACCAACACTCTACTCAGACTCCCTGGCACCGTATGTTATGAACTCCAGATCTTTTCTTGTGCATGCAATGTTTATGCTCTTGTAGAAACAGTAGTTTAATTATAAGAATCAAGGACTTTTAATATTTTCTTCAGTGTGTAAGTACCAAATAATGTCTCTTTTTATTACAGTGTCTTGCAATGTTGAACTTTAGAAATCGCTGTTGGCAGGGCTGGATAGATGGCTTGGTGGCCTGGGTTTAGTTCTCCATAACCATATGGCAGTTTACAACTGTTTGTAGCTCCAGTACCAGAGGACCTGAGATCCTTTTCTGGCCTCTGTTGTTACTGCACATTGTGGTTTACAGACATACATGTAGGACATACACCCATATGTAATGAGAATTTTGACTTCTTTGAAAAATACAAAAATATTATGGGATTATGATTAAAATGTAATCCCAGGTGTGAGATATGGGACTGCTTCAGATTGTCCACAGCAACTGAATATGATTTGCCTCATGCTCTAGCAGGGGCATGATTTTGCCAGCTGCAGACAGTTTCTGGAGTTGTGCAATGTTTTGAATTCTGGGGACTTTTCACAAAGTACATTGGTGATTGCTGTTGGTGACTGTTGTTCACTATTAGTCACTGTTGGTTGCTGTTGGAAACATTCATATGCAAAGGAGAAGAAAGAAGAAATTAGATATCCTAACAATGAAGATCAAACTGGCCCCAATGAACTGAACACCCCTAAATCTGCAGCAGAAGTCTAACAATAAGGTTGCCCTCTTTCCCCACTATCCTTTTTCTCTCCTATCTAGTTTTAGGATGTTGAAAGGGTGGGGGAAAAGTGGAAGAAGAAAGAATCCACAAAGGAGCCAAAGACCAGCTACACCCATACATACGAAATAAACTATTAAAGAAATGTTTTTAAAGTAATGTTTTGCTTCATAAATTTCCATCCTTGATTTTGTTGGCTAGAAAAAACATTAAGTGTGAATGACACTGAAATAACATTTGAAAAGGAACATACTGAAATTTTCTTCATACCTGCAAAACTTGAGGACGACGATGAAGAGGTAAGAGGCCCCCTCAGTCCCTGAGGGATTTCCTGAGGTTTGACAGACATTGCTATGTGAATGCTTACCCTTACAAACTATCTCTCTATGAGCTGTAGGATTTTGCTCTATAGCTCAGGCTTGCCTGAAACTTGATCTTCCTGTCCCAGCCTCCTGAGTGTTGGGGTTGCGGACACGTACCATCATGTTCATGAACTCTAATGGACATACGAGGGTCTCAGCCTGTATCAGTAACTTTTCTGTTGCTGTGATAAAGCACCATGATGAAAAGCAATGTGTGTAGAGTATATATGGGTTTATGGTACCAACGTGATAAGAGTTCTTCATATCGGAAAGGCATGACAACAGGAAAAGGAAGGTGAGAGAGCACAGCTTCAACTGTAAGCATGAAGCAGGGAGAGCAAACTGGAAGTGAAGCAAGCCCGCGAACCCTTCAAGCCCACCCCAGTGAAATACTTCTTACATGCAAGGCTATAAACCTCCCCTAACATCGCCAAACCATACCACAAAGTGGGGACCACATTTCTATTTTTTTATTGTTTTATTTATTTACATTTCAAATGTTGTCTCCTTTCCCAGTTTCCCCTCCACAAACCCCATCCCATGGCCTTCCCCCTGCCTCTGTGAAGGTGCTTACTCATCTACTACCCTCTCCCACCTCATCACCCTAGCATCCACCTATGCTGGGGTATTGAGCCTCCACAGGACCAAGGGCCCTCCTACCATTAATGCTAGATACAGCAATCTTCTGCTACATATGCAGCTGCCATGTGTCCCTCCATGTGTACTCTTTGGTGATTTACTCCCTGGGAGCTCTGGGGGCGGAGGGTACAGTTAGTTAATATTGTTGTTCTTCCTATGGGGTTGCAATCTCCTTCACCTCCTTCAGTCCTTCCCCTAACTCTTCCAATGGGGTCCCTTGCTCAGTCTGATGATTGGCTTTGAGCATCTGCATCTGTATTAGTCAGGCCCTGGCAGAGCCTCTCAGGGGACAGCTATACCAGTTCCTGTCAGCAGACGCTTCTTGGCATCAGCAACAGTGTCTGGGTTTGGTGTCTGCAGATGGGATGGATCCCTAGGTGGGGTGGTCTCTGAATGGCCTTTCCTTCAGTCTCTTTTCCATTCTTTGTCCCTGCATTTACTTTAGATAAGAATAATTCTAGGTTAAAGTATTTGAGATGGGTGAGTGGCCCTGTCTTTCAACCAGGGACTGTGCCTATCCACTGGATATGGTCTCTACAGGTTCTATCTCCCCTTTGTTGGGTATTTTGGCAAATGTCATCCCATTAGGTCTTGGAAATCTCTTACTTCCCTGGCATCTGGGACTTTCTAGTGGCTGCCCCAGTTCCTCATTCTCAACTGCTGCACATCTCCTTTCAAATTCCTGATACTGTGCTTCTCCCCCATCTCCTCCAGTATTTGAACCTACCCCTTTTCCCCTCATGCTCCTCTCTCCCTCCCAGATCCCTCTCTCCCTCTACTTTCCAAGATTATTTTCTTCCCCCTTATGAGTAGGACTGGAGCATCCACACTTTGGTGTGATCTTCTTTCTTCTTGGGTTTCATATGGTCTGTGATTTGTATCGTGGGTATTCCGAGCTTCTTTTGACTAATATCCACTTATCAGTGAGTACATGCCGTGTGTGTTCTTTTGTGATTGGGTTACCTCACTCAGGATGATATTTTCTAGTTCCTTCTATTTGCCTGCAAATTTCATGAAGTAATTCTTTTTAATGGCTGAGTAGTACACCATTGTGTAGATGTACCACATTTTTTGTATCCATTCCTCAGTTGAGAGACATCTGAGTTGTTTCCAGCTTCTGGCTATTATAAATAAGGCTGCTGTGAACATAGTGGAGCATGTGTCCTTGTTATATGTTAGAGAATATTTTGGGTCTATGCCCAGGAGTGGTATAGCTGGGTCCTCAGGTAGAAGTATTTCCAATTTTCTGAGGAACTGCCAGACTGATTTCCAGAGTGGTTGTACCAACTTGCAATCCCGTCAGGAATAGAGGATTTCTCCACATCCTCACCAGCATCTGCTGTCACCTGAGTTTTTTATCTTATCCACTCTGACTGATGTGAAGTGGAATCTCAGGAACATTTTGATTTGCATTTCTCTGATGTCTAAGGATGTTGAACATTTCTTCAGGTATTGCTCAGCCATTAGAGATTCCTCAGTTGAGAATTCCTTGTTTAGCTCTGTATCCCATTTTTAAAAGGGTTTTTTGGTTCTCTGAAGTCTAACTTCTTGAGTTCTTTGTGTATTTTGGATATTAGCCCTCTATTGGATATGGGGTTGGTAAAGATATTTTTCCCAATCTGTAGGTTGCCATTTTGTCCAATTGACCATGACCTTTGCCTAACAGAAGCTTTTCAATTTTATGAGGTCCCATTTGTCAATTGTTGATCTTAGAGCCTGAACCATTGGTGTTCTGTTCAGGAAATTTTTTCTCTGTACCAATGTAGTCAAGGATCTTTCCCACTTTTCTATTCTATTAGAGTCATTGTACCTGGTTTTATGTGGGGGTCTTTGATCCACTTGGATTTGTGCTTTATACAGAGAGGTAAGAATGGATCAATTTACATTCTTCTACATATTGACTGCCAGTTGAACATGCAGCATTTATTTAAAAATGCTATCTTTTTCCACTGGATTGTTATCAAAGATCAAGTATCCACTGGTGTTTGGGTTTATTTCTGGGTCTTCAATTCTATTCCATTGATCTACCTGCCTGTCTCTGTACAATACCGTGCAGTTTTTATCACTATTTCTCTGTAAAACAGCTTGAGGTCAGGGAT
Source organism: Montemys delectorum (assembly GCA_019843815.1). Taxonomy (NCBI): domain Eukaryota; kingdom Metazoa; phylum Chordata; class Mammalia; order Rodentia; family Muridae; genus Montemys; species Montemys delectorum. The sequence continues at coordinate 9 of JADRCD010186006.1, read as the reverse complement.
GGTGATTCC
>JADRCD010186002.1:0-19361 GCA_019843815.1 Montemys delectorum | reverse complement strand
TATTTTGTGATTGCTATTTGAGTTTATACTATGAATAATGAGTATTAAATATATTTTGGAAAAGAACTCAACAATATCAGATGGATCATATGATGGTAGAGTTGGTAACAAGTAGTTACCTAGCATACTTAGAGCAAATGCTGACCCAGAGTCTTTACCCCTCCTGACCAGTATTCATGGTACTAGGAGATACTCTACGTGTTACCAAAAGAGAAAGTTAAAAACCATTCAGTTCAATGATCAATGGTTGACTGCCTGTAAGATATGCTGGTATAATATTGATGTAAAAGTTGTGAGACTAACTCACTTCTATCTGATTGGATTTAAGGTCTACTCAGTAAAAGGCTATCCATGCCCAACATTACTATGATGTCCAAGAATTTGAGACTATACATAGGCCACGGAAAACCAAATACTGCTGTTCTTCTAAAGCAACGCGTCAATAAAGTGGCTCCTAATGACATTCTGCTATACTCATGCATTAGTGTCTTGCTCAGCCATCATTACAGAAACCATAATACAGTATATGAGAACAAATACATGAGCAGAGAGTGAGAAACCCTAGAAAACTCAGTCTTAAATGGGATGTCTCCATCAAGTCCTTCCCCTCAGGGTTCAGGGAACACTCTGGAAGAGGAGATAGAAAGATTCTCAAAGCCAGAGGGGATTTAAGACACCAAGGAAAAAAAACCTTCCAGACACAACAGGACTGATACACTTATAAATTCACAGAGACCATGGCAGCATGCACAGGGGATGCACAGGTCTAAGGTAGATGGGGTTCCAATACTGAGAGGAGAAGTTGACACAAGCCCCCATCCCTAACTAAAAACTTATCTCCAATTGACACCTGTTCTCAAAAAATCACTTTTCTTTAATGGGATATCGCTGGGTATACAAACCACCACTAAAGCCAAGCTTTCTGTTCACCAATAGATGACCAAGACAAAACAAACTCAATGCTGTTTTTTGAAAGGGTTTTTGCCTAATGATGCTTTGTATGGGATTTTTGTTCTGTTTTTGTCTTGTTTTGTTTGACTCAAAGGTCAAAGAGCATCTCAACTGTCTATTGTACGTTACACTTATTGAGTAAGTACATCAAAGTTGCCTATTAGGATTTCCAATTTTGTTATTTTATGAGATTTGTATGTATGTGAATATATGTGTCTCTATGTCTGTACGTGTTTCTTGTGCTTTTTCTTTGGCTTTTTTTCCTTGTTAATTTTGTACTGATACATGTGACTCTCCTCCAAATAAGAGCTGGTTCTTTCAGACCTTGCCTTGCCACAAATAACTACGCCTTCCTCTAAGCTCTTGCAAATAGCCACGCCTCTCTCCAAGTTTCTTTTACACTAGAAGTCCTGACTCCAGAGACTGAAGATAAAGATACTGATTGGTCCATGAATTACTGAAAAACTTGGGGGAGGGGTTTTGTTCTACCTACCTGCTTGTAACAAAGGGAGTTCAATAATTATGGAGGACTGAAAGCACACCATGCCTTGGTCTCATTTTTTAACTCCTTCCTGCATTCCGTTCCCTTAATTTTACAAAGGCTCTAACTCCCATTCCAGAAGACCCATTCATGTGTGGTTTCAGGCAGCCACAGATACGGATTATTTTTAATTTGCTTTATTATTATTTCTAATGAATGAGAGAAAAGTTATAGATGTGGGTGTGTATGGCTTTATAATTAGATGAGGTGTATGTGGGATGAGCTGGGCAAAGGGAAACCATGATCATAAAAAAATGTATGTAAACAACAACACAACAACCAGATACCCCCCCCCCCAAAAACTATAAAGTCTGAGAACCACAGTAGCATCCAACCTGCAAGTACAGTAGTGACATTTATGTGTTAGGAATAACAAGCAGCTGTCTTATAGTGTGCTCAATTAGAGGAAAATCATATATGATACATTATACTTAGAGAAGTAACCGTGAAGTTGGTAGCTAGAAAAGTCTTATAACCTAGTATTCTCATATCTCTGGAGCTACTATTTCTAATAGTTTATACATATTTACCCTTTGACTCATCAATAAATATAGCTCTGAACACTCATCAAAAGAAGCTTTATTTTACAGTAGATAAAGGTCCCTACAGAGGATTAATGTACAGAACATAAAATACAACAAAATTGCTACTCCTGAGGACATTAAGGAATTGCTACAATTCTGAGAACATTAAGGAAAGGGAATTGAAAGATACTAGGATCCTAAGACCTGAGATGATTGATGCAAGATGGTGTACCCTACATTATATGGAGATCATTGCACATATGAACTCTTAACAACACTGTTTTCTGCACAAGAACCTCAAATACCACACAAGATGACAGGGAAACATGATGGAGGAAAAATTTGCTAGGTTCCAACTCTAAGGGAAGAAGTAAATGCATCCAATGGCTGCCCAATGAGGAAAATTGCTTTTGTTTTTTTATTTGTTTGTTTGTTTGTTTTTAGAAATATGACCCAATCCTAAATGATAAGCTCTAAACACACGCAAATTAAGGAATGTAATAGAAAGAAGTAGTACAAACAAGGTCAACACTAATTGAACTCAGTAGTATATATGACTTTGAGAGGGGAGGACCTGAGAGTATGTGGACAGGAGAGAGGGCTTGGTAAAAATGGCATAAATACAGTGTAGTCAGTTATAAAATTATCAAATTTAAAAAATAAACCAATAGGGCAAAAAAAATCTCACAGCAACAAAGACAGGAGCCAAACGTTGGTACCTTGTAGTTATATTTCAAGATATATCAGAAAAGAGTCATATTATGACCTTGTGCCTCAATACGTGGTAGAAACAACTTTAGACAGGTAAGATGTATTATGGCTCATTGTTTTAGAAAGTTTTGGTTCATCATGTAGGATAAAGCATATTGGAGTGACTCATTCTTGTCTATGGGTCTATGGTGGGTGTTGTTCACATTCCAGTAGACTACGAAGCAGAGAGACAGATGGTAAGGACTATATTTTCCTCACTGTCTCTTGTTTTTCTACTTTATTCTTTATTCATGGGGTATTTAGCCCATGAAGTGCTGAATACCCCATGAATAAAGTTACCCACCTTTATTCCTGGTGTGTAACCCTCACTTCATTAATTTTCTTTGGAAATACCCTCATAAGTATAACCAGAAGCGAGCCTCCATATGGTACATGATTTTAAATCTGGTCATGTTAATCATGAAGATGAAGCATCACAAGGCTATCCCGTGTGTCAATTGACAAGAAAATTCGTAACTTTTAGTAATGATCTCATACTGTTTGCCTTTTCAAATTCTCATACCCATCTTATACCACAATGGAAGGAGCAGGTCTGTAATAAGACTTGCTCCACCGTGTAATAGGAAATGTTTGGGAGCTGTTTTGAAATAAGTTGTTTGCAGTGAGCTGTTTTGATGTATTAGTTATCTAGCGTAATATATGAAAGATGTTCTGCCAAAATGAGAAATACTAGAAGTATATACTTGTGCAGAAAATTCTCCATAAGAGAAGTAAACAATTTGAGAAGATAACCAGATGCGAGTTGGTTATCTGAACCCTGCTCCAGAGTGATGTCAAAAATAGTTTAAAGAGACAGCATGGAGACGAACTGTCATCTCTGCCTCAGTAGCAATGGCTGCCTGAAGTGATCCTCCGAGCCAAAATCTCCAACTCCAGCTCCTGCCACTGCTTCAGGTGGTGCTGGCACAACTCTGCCACAATGACCTGAGACCATCCGAGATCACTTGAGACTCCGAGGTCAAGCTCAGACTCCAGAGGTCAAACCTAGCTCTCCAGAATGCCTCCCTGACAGCCCAGCCAGCTCGCTGACAGCCTGCTGTGCTGACAGCCTGCTCGACACCAGCTGCTTTAGGTTCATCCGGCCATGCCCTGCCTCAGAGATCGCTGAGCCTGCTTCCAGTGACACTGTCAGGTCCTATTTACTCTAATAGGCAGGAAAGTGAAGCCGTATATATTCTAATAAGCGGTAGAGCAAAATGTTTAGCTATTTTATTGCCTTAGCCTTTGTCCTCTTATCTCTGATAACATATTGTATGCTGTGTGTAGTTGTATTGGAAAGTGACATAAAGCATACAAAACCTAAACAGTGTTTCAGGTCCTCTCTTATCACTCCTGAGGTATTTCTCATGGTGGATTCCGGTATCCAAGTGCCTGAATGAAGGTGTGCTGTAGCCACACTTCCCAGCGAGGTTTAAGCCCCTCGGCCTCTGCTTGCAACACACAAATACACTCAGCCTATTTCCAGGACTTCCTGAAGTCTTAATAGTCTGACTAATCAAAAGTCTGAGGTTTTAAGTTTCTTCAGAGACTTAATTGTATGCTATGTAAAAACAAAAATCAAAAGTTATATAATTTTTATGTATAAATAGAATAAACTAAATGGATGAAAGAGAGAATGGCAAGGAAAGATGGGCCAACACAATATGAAACCCAGCAGGACAATCATGAAATCCTATAGTGAATTGTCTAGAATCATGGTCATCATCCTTATAAGGACATTATCTGATTCTTCTAGAGGTGGACAACTACAATCACATAATCTTTATGTTTGTAGCTCATATGGCTACTTATTCAGCTGGATACAATCAGGCCCTGTATCCATTCTCAGTAGTTACACAAAGTCTATCATACTGGGGTACCCATGTTGTTGAGGCTTCATAATCACAAACTGATACTCCATCTCAACAGTTCTACGAAACATCTGACCGTGCAACACTGACAGAAGCCATATAAGAAAGGCTATAGCAAGTGAGTTTTCTATAGATGGCCTACCCTTTTGCATGGCTGCAGTAGGTATTCTCTGAGAAGCAAGAACCCCAGAGACTTCATCCCAGGATTGCTTCTTACTGCTTAGATGCCTTTCCTGCCACTATTACATAGATTAATTATTTCTTGGGTATTTGCCTACTCTATTGGGTAAATTTCCTGCAGAATCAATATGAAGATGTGCTTTCATATAGTAATGCTGTTTGAAAGTATTGATGCTTTCATAATTCCTGATAATAATTTCATAGGACTCCTTAATTGATACAAGTAATCTCAAGTCTCCTATAGAATAAAAGCTGCAAGTAGAGCTTCATGTGTCATGAGTTAATTGCAATAGGAAAAAAAAGTTTGGAACAAATTTATGATCAAGGAAAACATTTCTTCTAGGGTAGGAATGAATAACCAAAGGTCAGAAACTGGGAATGGGCAATTTATTATAGGTACAAGGTCAGAAAATAAATGATGGACTAGTTTATCTATATGAGAATTCAAAGTAATAAGGCACAAAGCAGATAATTTGTATTTTAACGAAAGCTTGTTAACTTGTGACATAAAAACTATTGCTTTAAACTTACAATGAACATGTGGAGCTAGTCAGTAGATAAGGAATGTTTAGTCAGGTATTAGCCTTCATGTATAGACATGTATGTAAACAATTCCGCTGTAACTCCTTAGACCTTGTCAAACTATGACATAAACAATGACTTTAAACTTACTATGTACTTTTAGAATGTAAAAGTGTTTAGAAAACCAAGTAATCTATTATCTTGCTGTAATGGTTCTACCTGAGAACTGTATAAGGTAATATTTTTGAGATGATATAAAAACTAAGAACAACAATAAAGTGGTGGTGTAGCCCTTTTCACTTTATCTATTGTATATGTGTCTTTGTGTGTGCCTGATGTTCTATTTCTTTTCCTTTATCTCTGGCTCATGAAGTGTTAATGATCCACAGTTAATGAGCTAAGTCAACAAGAGGCCCCTGAGGCCAAGAGTAAAGAGCTCAAGTAACTAAGTTTCTCTTCTTAATCCCCTGCTGCTATCAGCAGGAGTCAATTACTAGAAACCACTAGCCTTTAGTCCAGAATAGCAAGAGAAGTTGAATAGCCAAAGTTATCAGATTTCAGTTCTTAAAGAAGCCATGCCTTGCTGTTTTTCTTAGTTTACCTGAATGTCAAGATGGCTCTCAGCACAACAGACTAAATCACCTCATAGGATTTCATTGACATCTTCATTGAAGACTCTATTTTGCCATAGCTCCAGCATTCATGGTTCAGATTCACATGAATGATCAAGGTTTAATGTTAGCTATAGCAGTATCTCTTGGCTTTGGCACCCATGTGGTGGATAAATCAAGGCAGGCAGCCATGCTTAAAGCCGCTGCCAAAGGCAGTCCAGCAATTAGAGAATTTATTCAGCAGACTTTTATTATTTATTTATTTATTTATTTATTTTTAGGGAACAAAGCTTAGTTTACTGGGGCTGGCACTCTCTGTTGATGGGTGCGGGAGACAATGTTCCAGACATATCATACCTTATACATTCTTTCATCATTTATATATCCCAGCAACATTATTAAGCAGTATACAGTTACAATGTGAGCATACAATACTTGCATCTCTAAGTTTTTCTCTAGGGTGGTGATAGTTTTCTTCTAGTAAATGATTATATGTTTTCCAATACCTTTACAAGAAATAACATTATGTAGTAGAAAAAACAAATTATTCTAAAAAAAAAAAAAAACAAAACACATACAATTCATAACCAAGCAACTTGGTATAGACTTACAAAGTATAAGCAACGACGGTAGTTTTCTCAGTCAGTTTCTCTTAACTAGCAGGCAGCAAGAAGTAATTATTTTATTATTTATCTTTAAAAGAAATATTGTGAAAATCTTAAAAGAATCACAAGTCTAAACTATTATATAAAAATCAGTCATATCTACCTTAAATCCTCAAAATACACATCTGCTTATCAACAGTTCTTAATAAATCATGTCAGGAAGCTAAAGGCAAAAATGGGTATAAGAAATCAATTATCACCAGACCAGCCTCAATGATAGTCACGTCAGCCAGTGCAGCCATTGTTCTTGTTCCCTGACCATAAAGGGTCCCTAGCATAATTAATAAGAGTGTGCCATCTGAATTTCATATTTTTTACATCAAAGCTGGTAATAAAAATTTCTCAACCTAGCTTCACTCACAACTTTATTTTTCCAAATGTTTTCTAAGGGTGCTGGTCATTGTTGACAATACGCATCTCTCATGTTCTTCTCTAGAGTGGTGCTAGAATCATGATCTGCTCCAGCAGCAGTGCCTGAAAGAGATCAAGCATTAGTACTGTGAGTGCCAGAGACACTGCCCAGTGAGTACCTGGAAACCCCCTTAGAGTTTCATATAACTCTTAGATTAAGAGGGACGTGGGGGCAGCAAGCAGAGCAGAACTCCAAAGTAGCATAAAGTCCTCAGGACACATAGTCCTTGGGGACCTACCACATCAAGGGCCCACCCGTGTGGCTGTGGTAACCCATGGGCTGCATCCCATGAGTTCTAAAGCCATTTGTTGTTCCTTCTGTATGATCCTCAGCAGACTAAGTTTTGTCCTCAGTTTTGGTTCCACTTTTCTTCTTATTCTTTAGCCCAGGATTTCAGGGGAACCTTGGAAAACACTTGTCTAGGCAGTTGTTACCATCAGGTACCATGAACTATTCTCCTTATAAGGCAAACCATGTTACATCCATTAATAATTTTATCTTAGAGTCTGAAGAAGTAGTTTCTCTACAATTCTTGACATACTTTCAAGGCATCATGCCTATGGTTTTAGTGTGAATTGAGTGTTTCTCTTTAATCTACAAAGTTCTTTAAAAGACATATCCTCTTTATTTTGCAATTTTACATGAATTCATGATCCTTTTGTGTAAATACTGGATACTTTTTCATATTTTTATCTTCAGGTCTTCTCATCATAAACCTGGGTAAATGTAACCAGCAATAACAACACATTCCATAGCTTCTGCTATCTTGACATCTCTTTCATTAAATCATGTTGTTCCTTACTTTTGAAATCAGCTTCCAATAATCTCAGAACACAAACTATTGACTTTTCTTTGTGATAGTATATTAGGGATGACTCCTTATTCTCAATAGCCTCCCCTTTCCCCCATCCCATTCCTTTGTACGAAACCATGAGCTTGGCTTTCACTTCCTGCAATAATGTTATATAGATTCTACAATTCTGAACTTCTCTCACACTTTCTCATTTATGCTGCATTTCATTTGTAGGACTACACTAAGACACACATACAGACTTTTCCAAATTCTCCACAACAAATCAGTTCCCAAGGGCTCAATACCACATAGAAAGATTTAGTCACAGTCATAAAAACCATTTACCCATTTTTTCCTGTGTAAGTTTTCTGTGGTGGTTACTCTTACATCACTGTAACTGCAATGTTATATTTATATTCATCATCGAATTCATGAAGGAAAGATTTCCTATGGCATGTGGCTTTGTCTTAACACAGTAGAGAAAGCACAGCAGGTCAGTTCAGTCCGTAGTCTCAGGATCACACAGTAGATGATACTCATGTCACAGCACAGGAGGAAGGAGAGAATGCCAGTGTGTCTTTTCACCTTTATTCATATTTTCTTGTGTCTAGATCCCCAGCCTATGGAAAGGCAACACTCACATTCAGTGCAAATCTTTCCTCTTCGTTAATATCTGGAACCACCCTCGGCGACACATCTGTACATGTGTGCCTCCTTAGTCTAGATGATTCTAAATTAGCTCAAGTTTACAATTAAGATTAGTCATTTCAAGAATTGAACCAAAAACTATGCATTGGAAGAAGGAAGGCTCGCTCTGCTTTGCCTGCTTGCCTTGTGGAACTGAGCAACTGCTAGGTCCTTGGACTTCTATTCACAGCTGCTGCTGACCATTGTTGGGGAGTTGGACTACAGACTGTAAGTCATCAATAAATTCCTTTACTACATAGAGACTACCATAAGTTTTGTGACTCTAGAGAACCCTGACTAATACAACATTCCATAAATTTAACACAATTGCTAATTGGATCTAAAAATTAGTTGGAACCTGTAGGCATAGATCATAATCATGACAAATGAGTGAATAATCTCATGAAGTCTAGGCAGAAACAGAAACACAATTGAGTTCAAGGTCCACCATTTGCAAATATATTCTCAATAAAATGTTATTGTCATACTTCTTTCCTAAGATCTGAAAATTATATAATCTTTGTACACATGAAAATGTTTATTTATATTAAATATAATACTAATGTTGAATGTCCTAAACTCATAAGTAGATACATAATATAATATAATATATAATGTATAATATAATGTAATATAACATTGAGAAAAAGAGGAGGCAGTAAGATTCTAAAAGCCAGAGGGAATAGAGGACAATAAGGAAACACGGGTTTCTAAACATAGCAAGCCCAATGCACTTGTGATTTTACAGACATTAGTAGCATGAAAAGTACCTGAACAGTTCTGAGCCAGATGGGTATGATAACTTAGAGGGGAAGTAGACTCGAGGCCACATTCCCAACCCAGGAGCTATATCCAATTAATAATGGTTAACAAATGAAATACTAGTTTCCTTCAATAAAGTCTCACTGGGAAAAAAAAAATCTTCTCATAAGGCCAGGCCTCATGCTCAGCAATAGATGGTCAACACAAAACAAATTCAATGACATTTTAGGAGGGTTCTTTGTCTCATAATACTTTGTCAGGATTCATTTTTAACCTGACAGGTCATTTGCATATATATTATAATTTCAGTGTAATATTTTTATGTGATTTCTCTGTGTGTCTCTGCATGTCTATGTGTTTCTTGGGCTATTTCATTGGCTCTCTTTCTTTTGCTTATTTGTTTTGTCCTATTTTGTTTTGTTTTTATTTTATTATTATTTTAAATGCCTGCTTGTATTCTAATGAGAATGAGAGTACAGATTTCAGTTGGTAGGGAATTGGGGAATACAGGGGAAGAATAGGGAGGTGAAACTGTAATTAGACTATATTGCATGAAAAAACTGTTTTCACTAAAATAATTGTTTAGTGCCAAGATATATTATCCCATTAGAAAAACATACATTATTATTTTCTCTCATGAATTATTCCATCAAGTATTTTTGTAAGGTTTAAATACAAGTCTGTGTGTATTTGTCTGCATGAATTTATTTCATATTAAAATGACATTTTATAGGATAATACAATGTGATAGTCATGGTCACTATTGCTATGATTAAACATCCTGACAAAAAAAATCAACTTGGGGAATAAAGAGATTTTATGGCTTATATATTCCACATCACTGCTCATTATCAATGGAGGGTAGAACAGGAACTCAAACAGATCAGGAACCTGGAGACAGGAACTGATGCAGAGGCCATGGAAGGATGCTACTTACAGGCTTGCTGAGTCTTCTGTCTTATAGAATCCAGAATGACCAGCTCAGGAATAGCAACATCCACAATTTATTGGTCCCTCCCCTATCAATTACTGATCAAGAAAATGGTTACACTTAGCCTAATCTTATGAAGGCATTTTCTTAACTGAGGTTTCCTTTTCTCAGATGACTGTGTCAAGTATGTCAACTTGAGATGCTTACAGACAGAAAACTAATATAACTTTTTCTTGAGAGGCTTCACCCAGCAGCAGATAGAAACTGATCCAGAGATCCACAGCCAAACCTTAGGCAGAGACTGTGGACTATTGTAGAAGAGTCGAGGATTGTATTGAGTGAGCTGGGGGGGGTGGTGGTCATCAAAGACCTCAAGAAGACCTACAGAGTCAACAAACCTGGGCTCATGGGGGCTCTAAGAGACTGAAACACCAACCAAGGAGCATGGAGGTGGTAAATCTAGGAGCTCAAGACATTTATAGCAAATGTGCAGCTTGGTCTTCATGTGGGTCCCCTAACAATTGGAGTAGGAGGCTGAAACTGCTCTGTTGCCTGGCTTTGAATCACCTTCCTCTAGCTGGAATGCCTAGTGGGAAAGGGTGCACTTAGTTCCGTTGTGACTTGATGTCCCAATGCTGGGTGGTAGTCAATGTGGGCTTCCTGTTTTCAGAGAAGAAGGGGAGGGGACAATGGGGTAAGATATTTGTAAGGATAGAACTGGAAGAAGAGGAAGGAGAGGGTGTGGGAATGTGATCAGGATGTGAAAGAAAGAAAGAAAGAAAGAAAGAAAGAAAGAAAGAAAGAAAGAAAGAAAGAAAGGAAGGAAGGAAGGAAGGAATAGAGAAAGAAAGTGGAGCACATATAGTTATTGAACTGTCACAAATCATTGAATAGTTAGGATACAAATGCTTAATGTACATTTGAAATTCTTAGCTCATCAACATTATGAAGGAGAGAACAACTCTTTAATATGTCTACTGACCTCCACATGTATGCCATAGCATATGTGGGTCCATGTATATTCACACATGAGTAAAATGCAGAATCTAATACAAATTTAAGAAAGAAATATTGTCTGACTTAGGTTTTCATTCTTGTGAAGATGACCAAAGCAATTCTTATAAAGGACAACATTTATTGGGGCTGTCTTGCACTTTTTCAAAAGTTCAGTCAGTTATTATCATGTTGGGAAACATGGCAGTGTCCAGGAAGACATGGGGCAGGAGGAATTCTATATATATATTGAGCATCACATTCCCATCTTCAATAGCAAGTAAACATTATAATAAATTTGTTATCAACATCAGGACCAAATGATGAATAAGGCAAATACATTTCAGTTAGGTGTTGTGTCATCAACACGCTCTGTCAACTGGAGAAGCAAACTCACTCACTTAGATCTAAACCCAGGCCTTTTTTGGTGGTTGTTCCACCAGGCAAAGACAATGAATATATCATCAATACCCACATGGCACTGTCTGAATCTGGGGAATAGAAAGGGTAGCAGGTCAAGTTGAGGAAGATAACATGAGCCAGAGCAAAAAGCTGGGTTTGGCTTTATTTGTGAGTAGATGTATGTGTGTGCGCGTATAAATATATATATATATATATTTATGCGCGCACACACACAGATATATATATTTTGATGGTCTATGTTTCAGTAAGGGAAAATTTTCACACTTTGATAACGTTGTACAAAAGGTATCTGCTCCCAATTCAACAACAAATGGGAAGACTTCACAATTAGCATCTACCCTGGAGCTCTCAAAGTGTCAGTTCTTCTTCCTCTCTTAGCTCTGTTCACTTTAGGATGCTGGGAGCAAAATTACTAACAGATTTGAGAAGAAGGATAAATAGTGAACAATTAAAAGCCTGGTGAGATTTAACTACTGCCTGTCCCAAGAGTCTAAATGGTTCAGGAGCTGGCAATGGGTAACACTCAATAAATAGATAAATAAATAAATAAACAAACAAACAATCAAACCAAATTAGGTCCACTTTTACCAGTCTTGGGCCAGGTCAAACCTAAATCTTCTAGAAATTCTATATCTTGATCAAAAGGTAGCCACAAGGAGCCTCTCTTCTGTAAGCAGCCAAGAGGAGGGTCTCTTCTACCTTGGGTAAAACTTGGGCATAGGGTCTCAAGGTCCATCAACCACAGTGATAAACTTCCTCCAACAAGGCCACACCTAGTCCAACAAGGTCACACATCCCAATAGTGACACTTTCCATGGGCCAAGCATTTTCAAACCAACACAAGTACATTTTTTTTCTTTTTCTTTTTTGTTCTTTTATTTATTTTTTATTGATTTAAGTTTTATTGTATTATGATGAGAAAAGATACATGATTTCAATTTATTTGAATTTGTTAACATTTAAAAACAATTTTAAGTAAATAGAATTAAATCACATTCTTGTTTCCCTTTTGTACCCCAACTCCTCTCAGAGACTCCCCTTCAATACTTACAATATCTTTTTTGTCATATTCTTTAAAATTTGTAAAATATTATAACAATAAAAGTAAGTATTATAAAAGTTGTTTGATATAAAACAACAATCAATTTAACAGTCTTATGTAGATGTTTGTCTACAGCAATACTGAAAATACATCCTTTTTTCTCAATATGAATTTTAAATAACTCCAAATATATTAACTGTATATTTTAAAATAATACTCCACTACTAGTGTTTTCTTAAATGAATATAAATATTTATATATTTATGTACAATTTTTAAAAAAGCATCTAACTTGATACTTATAGTCAAATACTGAATCATCTCTCAATTAAGAAAGAAGGCACTGTCAGAGCCCCTTAGGACGAACAACAATTACTAACTAGTACCCGTAGAGCTCCCAGGGACCCAACAACCAATCAAGGACTATACAGGGTAGGATTGAATGTACTGGCAGCAGGTTTATAGTAGAGGATTGCAAATTCGATCATCAATAGGAGTAAAGGACCTTGGCCTTGTGAAGGTTTTGTGCCCCAGTGTAGGGGAATGCCAGGGCCAATAAGTGGGAGAGGGTGGGGTGACAGGCATGGGGAAGGGGGAGGCAAAAGGGGTTTGTTCTTGTTTTTGTTTGTTTGTTTGTTTGTTTGTTTGTTTGTTTTGGAGGGGAACCTGGGAAAGGGAAAATGTACATGTAAATAAAGAAAATACCTAATTAAAAAGAAAAAAAAAAAAAAAAGAAAGAAGGCAAATATTTCCTAAGACTGTTTCTAGTCAATTGGAAGAAGCATGGGACAGAAGAAAAAGTACACTATTTAGAATATACTCCCCTGCATGAAGCTGTCATATTTCTACATGGAAAATCCAAAATAATCTAGAAAACATGAATTTATCAAGATTATTAATATCAGGTCAATGTTTAAAATACCCCATCATCTCATTAGTACGGTTAGCAAACTTTTCTGTAAAGCATTGGTTTTAACCTGTGGGCCACGACTCACTGGGTTTTATGGATCTTTGCATGGAGGTCAACTAAGACCATGAATATTTACATTAAGATTCATAACAACAGCAAAAGTACAGTTATGTAGTATCCATGAAAATAATTGCAGCTGGGGGTCGTCACACATATCTGTATTAAAGGGTCACAGCATTAGGAAGGATGAGAACCATTGCTTTAAACGAAACCACATTAGTCCCTTTGTGAAGAGCACAATTGCTCAGCTATGCTTTTGCTGCCTTTCTTGGATCTGTGTTCCATATATGTCCCTTAGTATCATCAAGACAAAAGCCTCTGAGATTTTAAACAAAGTTAGAGATGGTATTGTGTTAAAACTCATCTGCCGGTAACAATGTTTCTTATCTGTTATCCAAAAGGTTTTGTTTCCTCAAAGCACTGCTTGATCTGCAAAGGTTTTCGGAGGTTCCCTAAAACTTCCTCTTAATTTTCAGATGATACAATAGTATACATAAGCTATTCCAAAAACTCTGCCAGAGAACTTCTCCAGCTGATAAACAACTTGAGCAAAGTAACCATAATGCAAATAAATCAGTAGCCTTCATTTATACAAATTATAAACAGGCTGAGAAAGAAATTAAGGAAACAATTCCCTTCCTAATTGCCACAAATACTATAAAATATTTGGGGTAACTCTAACTAAACAAATGAAAGACCTGTATGACAATAACTTCAAGTCTCTCAAGAAAGAAATCAAACAAGATCTAAGAGATCTTCCATTCCCATGGATTGGCCTAAGTAACACAGTAAAAATGGCCACCCTACCAAAAGCAATCTACAGATTCAATGCAACCTCCATCAAAATCCAAAAGCAGTTCTTCAAAGACATGGAAATAGCAATTCTCAAATTCATCTGGAATGACAAAAAACCCAGAATAGTGAAAACAATCCTTAACAATATAAGAATGGCTGGGGGAATCACCATCCTTGACCTCAAGCTTTACTACAAAGCAATAGTGAAAGAACTGCATAGTATTGGTATGGAGACAGACACATTAATCAATGGAGTAGATTAAAGACCCAGAAATAAAACTACAGACTTGCAGATACTTAATCTTTGACAAAGACGCCAAAAATATACAATGGGAAAAAGAAAGCATCTTCAATAAATGGTGCTCATCTAACTGGCTGTCTGTATGTAGAAAAATGAAAATAGACCAATTAATTAATGGGATCTCATGAAATTGCAAAACCTCTGTAAGGCAAAGAACATAGTCAATAAGACAAACTGGCAATGTACAGATTGGGAAAAAAAATCTTTACTAACCTCATATCCCAATATTCAAAATATATAAAGAACTCAAGAAGCAAACTACCAAAAAAACCAAACAACCCAATCAAATAATGGTGTATAGAAGTAAATGGAGAATTCACAACAGAGGAATCTCAAATGGTTGAAAAACATCTAAATAAATGTTCAAAGCCCTTAGTAATCAGAGAAATGCAAATCAAAATGAGGCTGAGATTCCACCTTACACCAATCAAAATGGCTAAGGTCAAAACCTCAGGTGACAACACATATTGGAGAGCATGTGGAGAAATAGGAACACTCTTCCATTGCTGGTGAGATTGCAAACTGATAAAACCACTCTGGAAGTTAATCTGGAGATTTCTCAGAAAATTGGAAGTAGATCTACCTGAAGACCCAGCTATACTACTCTTAAGAATATACGCAAAAGATGCCCCACCATGCAACAGGGCACATGTTCCACTATGCTGATAGAAGGCTTGTTTGTGATAGCCAGAAGCTGAAAACAACCCAGATGTGCCACAATTGTAGAATGGATACAGAAAATGTAGTTCATTTAGACAACGGAATACTATTCAGCCATTAAGAACAAGGACATCCTAAGTTTTGCAAGGCAAATGGATGGAACTAGAAAAAATCCTGAGTGAGGTAACTCAGACCCCAAAGGACATGCATGGCATGTACTCACTAATAAGTAGATATTAGCCAAAAAAGAAAAAGTACAGAATACCTAGGATATAGTCCACAGAACTCAAAAAGATCAACAAGATGAAGGGCCCAATTGAGGATGTCACAGTACCACTTGGAAGGGAAAAGAAAGCAATCACAAGTGAGGATGGAGAGAGGGCCCTGGAGGTCAGGGCTAGGGAGAGGGGAACCTGATCTGATATTGGGTGAGGGAAAAGGACTGAAACTCTAAGTGACAGCAGAAAGAATGGAAATAGGCAACCTCGTGATGTAGGAGGTTGGGGACCCACCAGAATGTACCAGAGACCTGGGAGGTGAGAGATTCTCAGGACTCAAAGGGAGCGAAAGTTGATGAAATGCCCTACAGTAGGGAGAGGGAAATTTTAGAGCCCATCTCCAGCAGGAAGACAGGGCAACAAGTGAGGGAGGTGGTTGCCATCCCACAGTCAAAACTCTGACCCATAATTTTTCTTTCTGAGAGAACTGCAAGGATGGTAATGGAGAGGGGCCTGAGGAAAAGAAGGTCCATCAAAAGGCCCAAAGTGGGATCCAGATCAAGGGGAAGTCCCAAGGCCTGACACTATTATTGAGGCTAGGGAGCACTCACAAAAAGGGACCTATCATGACCACATTCCAGAAGACCCAACAAGCAGCTGAAAGAGTCAGATTTGATATTTGTCAATGGACAGAAGTTGCTGACCCTGTTCTTGAATTAGGGAAAGGTTTGATGAAAGAAGCTGAGAAGGAGAGCCACACTGTAGGAAGACAAGCAGTCTCAATTAACATGTATCTCTCAAATACTGAACCAACAAACAGGCAGCATACACCAGCTGATATGAGGCCCCCAACAAATATACAGTAGAGGACTTCCTCGTGGGTTCCGTCAGAGACGATATGATACACCTAATCCTCAAGAGACTGGATACCCACAGGGAGTTTAGAGATGTGGTTGGGTGGGGGTAAAGGGTGGGGACATCCTCATGGAGACAGGGGGATTGGGAGGAATCATGGAATGTTGAACAGTCAGAGGGTGAGTGGAGTGGGGAATAAAATCTGGAGTGTAAAAAAAAATAAATAAACAAACAAACAAATAAATAACAAAAAAGAAATTAAGTCATACAAGCTACTTCTTTTTAATGTTTATATTTATGATGTGTCATTTCACTTAGTAAGAAACCATCAACAGAAACAGTGCTAACTCTCCTGACAAAATGAATTCTCTATTCAATTAAGAAAATCTCATTAAATCTAATAGAAGCGCTTCTGTTTCTAGAGGAAGTAGAAAATTTTAGTCACAAATAGAAATATTGCCCACAATATTATCACTCTCAGGTGCTGAATTTTATTCACAAGTACAAGAGTTGGCACCTATGTTGTGACAATTCAGTGTGGTATTTTGTATGAAAAGATTGTTTTTCCAACACAAAATATAAAATAACTATTTCCAAACTAAAGTCAAGTAGACAGTTGTCTTTCTCTGATTCTTTAATCCCAATATCATCCTTTTGTATACAAAAGATACATTTGGTCTCAACTCTAGGTTCTATATTTCTAAATTTCTCAAGACCCTCTTTACTACAGATAGAATGCATTTAAGGAGTTTTGATCTACTGGTCTTGCTGCATAGTTTTTATCTATTTTTCTTTATTATTTTTCTATTCTTTTAAACGTTTTTGTCTTATTTTAACAGATGACCATTCATGAAAGCCAGAAGCCTGGAGCTTCACATTAGCATTCATCAGTCTTGATCCCTCCCTACAGGTAGAATGTAAACAAGTGCTTCATCATCCTGCTGGCCTACATTCCTCTGCCTTGACTTACTGAGTCCTAGAACAGTGAGTAAAATTACTCTCCTTCCTACAGTTTCCCTTGCTGGGTATTTTATCACAGCAAGTAGTAAAGTATCTAAGGAAGACAATATTTTAACGTGTTAATCAGTCTTGATTTTGTCCTGTTTCTACCGACATGTCTGGACAATCAGCCTGAATTCCAAAAGACAGAAGTTTTGTCACTAACTTTCAGAAGAGGAAACTGAGTACTCCAAAAAACTTTTGGTATTTTTGAGACTGCTCTGGCTAATAGAGGATATTCTAAATTTCTACATTTTTTTTCTTTTCATTGGAGAAGTTTATTCTTTTAACACCTCATGGTGCATCTGCCTTGACTTACAGAGTTTATGGTTTGAGGAGAGACGTTTATTTTACTGAAGATCCAAGGTTGAGTGATTAGTGAACTTTTGACTTGAGTTTACTCTGTGTCTTCACATCCTTTGGCTGCCATCTAATCAACCTCCTTCCTTACCTCCATTGGCTTACACTGAAGTTCTTTAAAATACAGTTTATGTCTGTGGTCTTATTTGGTAAGTTTTACTCAGTATTCACTCATTTTTCCTACTTTTGATGCCTTTGTTTCATCTTCTTTTCACCCTTTCATGATGTACATATCTCTTAGCTCAGTTGTCTCACACCTCTTTAAGATTCTCTTCACATTTCTTTTATATTTGTAGATTTTGTGTGTGTGTGTGTGTGTGTGTGTGTGTGTGCGTGTGTGTGAACATACATATTTTCAAGTAATTCACACCTTTATTTCTACCCTGGGTGACTTTTGAATTTTAAGCCTAATGTTAAACCCCTGCCTCTTTGTCTTCTGCAGAATTAAAAATGATGTAGTTTTTATTTTCTTGATATTTTTCCTGATCTACATGAGTTAAAAGGCTTGTCAATATTTCACATGAGAAAAATCATTAGGAAGCCAATTAAAATTATTAATTCTCTATCCAGCTGCATGCCCTAACTTGCCAGATGTTTACACAGCTGAAACTGGGTATGTTTGGGGAAAGCTTAAAATGAAATTCTAAAACATGAGAAAAAAGTGAACTCAAAAAATAGTTATCAAGAAAACAAATAACACAATTAAAAATGGAGTAGAGACCTAAACAGAGTTCTCAATAGAGTAAACTCAAATGGCAGAGAAGTACTTAGAGAAATTTCCAACAACCCTAGACATCATGGAAATGCAAATTAAAACTACATTGATTCTACATGTTATACCCATCAGGATGGCTAAGATTAGTGAAACAAATGACTGGTCATGCTATCAAGGATGCAGAGTAAGGGAAACATGCACTCATTGCTGGTGGGAGTACAAACTTGTATGGTCATCTATAAAACGTAGTGTGACAGTACATCAAGAAACTGGAATTACTTCTAATTCAAGATTCAGTTGTATCGTTTGTGGTGGTTTGAAGAGAATTTACCCTCAAAGAATCATGTGTTTGAATGTTTGGTCACCAAGTAGTGGCAACATTAGGAGGCTGTGGAGTAGTTGTGCCTTTGTTGGAGAAAATGGGTCGCTGACAGTAGACTTGGAGGTTTCAATTGCTCAAGCCAAGCCCAGTGTCTCTCTCTTTCTGCTGCTTGCTGATCCAATTGTAGAAATCTTGATTCTTTCTCCAACACTTTGTCTGCCTGAGTGTCATCATGCTTCTGCCATGAGGATAAAGGACTAAACCTCTGAACCAATAAACCAGCTCCAGTTAAATGTTTGTCTTATAAGAATTGTCATGATCATGTTGTCTCTTCTTAGGAAAAAACAACCTAACACACCGTTCTTAGGCATATATCCTCAGAGAATTTAATCTTACCTCAGAGACATTTGTTCAAATGTGTTTATTGATGTTCTACTCATAATAGCCAGAAATTGAAAATAATTTAGAAGTCCCTCAACAAAAGAATGGATAAATAAAATATGATACAT
>JADRCD010186001.1:0-12016 GCA_019843815.1 Montemys delectorum | reverse complement strand
CTCGTTGAAATAGTGTTAGCCTGCCCCACCATCACCTGGAGGGCTGGAAATGTGTACTTCTGGGACATTTCTGAGTGATGCAGCTGAGGTGGAGACCGCCTTGTCTCCCCCTTTAGTCTTTATTAGTAGTAGGACTAGCCTTTAACATCTTGTGGGTTTTTTTTTTTTTTAAGACAAGAGTTTTCTGTTTAGCCCCAACTGTCCTAGAACTTGCTCTGTAGACCAGGCTGGACTTAAAGAACTCACAGAGATCCATCTGCCTTTGCCTCCCAAGTGCTAGGATCAAGGTATGCACCATTACTCATGGCTGGCCTTCAGCATTCTTAAGAGGATTCAAAACCTTCCTGATGTACCTCAGAGACAGG
Organism: Montemys delectorum; assembly: GCA_019843815.1. Lineage (NCBI taxonomy): Eukaryota > Metazoa > Chordata > Mammalia > Rodentia > Muridae > Montemys > Montemys delectorum. The sequence continues at coordinate 11,651 of JADRCD010186001.1, read as the reverse complement.
CATGTGGTAAAAACAGGAGCTCATTTTGAGGTACTTCTGTGACAGATTTATATATACTACCTAGAATCCCAAAAAGGAATTTTCATAATCATTTGTCATAAGACCGTGACATAAGCACGTAATTAAAACCAAGTCTAGGCATTAAAAGGCTGATCTGGGGGCTGGTCTTAAAACCTTTGTACAGAGATATGGAATCTTGCCTGCTCCAGCCCAGGATGTGCCCACAGTTAGGATTAATGGCTGTACAGCAACAGAAGGCATCCAATGTTTGAATGCATGACCCTGTGCTGCAAAGGGTTGCACTGTTCATCTGCAGGGTCTCCAGGGACACTGGGCATCTTCTCAGAGCCAAGCAGGTCTTGTGGGACTATTATCGTGAGCTGGCTTCTGCTGTCACATTCAGCATAATTGATCTGCAGACAGCAGGGAAGAGCCAGACAGGAGAAGAAAACCTGTACTTTTATTGCGTTCTTGCCAAAGAAGAAAATTGAGTTAAGTCTGCCATTTGGAATGACTGACAGTAAGCAATATGTTTGCTTGGGCAAGGACATTAGGTAACATGATTAGTCCCTAAAAATCCAAAGCAGTTTAGAGACTATGTGAAAACAAAATAATTCTTACCCCGCTTCCCAACTATCTACATTTTATCAAAAAAGACAAGAGAGGAAAAACCTGGTGTTTATTTGATGTCAGACAGACCTGCAATGACCCTTGCTATTGGCCAGCTCTGTCACAATGGACAGGTTCCTTCGAGTAAGTCATGTATGGAATGATCCTTCATATCCCAAGTAGAGTTCCTGTAGTGAGGTGGGTTCCACAGATCCCGAATACAGAAGGACTGGGTTTCTTTGGAATGAGCAGGCTCATGGCCCCATGTCTATGCATGTGCTTTCCATATGGTCTCCTGGAACTTGGTGAAGCTGTTGGTCATTCCTTCTGTCACACACTAACCCCTAAAGTCCCTCAAGGGCAGAGGATGGTATTCTCTCATCACTCACATGCTAGGAGAGAGTCTGGCTATGTGTGTGGCTAGTAAGTGATGGTTAACACTCAATGGCAGTGGGTGGCTAGTGAATAGGTGGGCAGAATGAAGCAGAGAATGTTAGGAAGGAAGGCTGGTGAATGACAGGGCCTGAGTCTGCACAAGGGACAGGCATCTCTCAGACATTTGGAGCAATTCGGTGGAAATGTTGCAGTAACAGATGTGGTTAAGAAAGATAAGATGAGATGACAAGTGGGGACTCTGAACTGTGTAATGTGGCACAGACACATGCATGTCCAGGACTACACCATTTTGTTAGCCCTACCCTATCCTGAGTTCGTTAGTGCTGCCAACCAAACCTTGAATAGCCTGAGTTTTCTACCTTGTTTACCAAGAAAGACAAGAAGCAGGATTATCAAGTGTCCATGCTGGAAGTCTGAAGAAAAGAAGCAAGACAGTAACTATGCGTAAAACAGTTGGCTGCTGTGCGGAGGCCTTGGCTGACTTCAGGAGGAGCTCTGTAATGTAGAAGGCACTCATTTTACATTTGTGAATCTTATGTTCCTGATTTGATGAGATTAACAAAAAAAAACAAAAAAAAAAAAAAAAAAAAAAAATCCAGGAACTCGTACTAGGTTTTCTTAGATGCTTCCAGATAGTCATGTGGGGTTTTCCATCTAGTTTGTTAATAAAATTAATTAATTCTTTTTTTTTTATGAAATTTTTATTTTTATTTTTTTCCAATTAAAACAAGCTGTATTTTGGGGTGCATCCAGGACAGGACAGCTTGCTGTCTCACTTTAAGTAGGGATTTGAGAACACAGCCCCAGCCAGTCTCTTGTGATCCTTTTTTTTTAATATTTATTTATTTTTTTATTTTTTTGAATTAATTCTTTTTAGAATATTAAACCAACCTTGCACTCTGGGGAGAAGTCCTCATTTGGTCATGATGTAGCATCCTGCCTTGGAACACACATCCTATTAGGAGGGAATCTGATAAGAGGAATGTAGGATTTGAGGGTTACAGAAGTAGCTTAGGCAGAGTCTAAACAAGATAGAATGCTCAGGGAGAAATACCAGGGCTGTGCTTCAGCAGCATCTCTGGAGCTGTGACATTTATCAGGGATGAGAATCAGCCCTGAGAATATGAATGAACAAGGATGGCTTCAAGGTTTGGGCTTCACAGTTACGTGGTACATACAATGAAGAGGGACAACAAGCAGTGGCCTGTGCATTCTGCTCATGCTGTCTAGTCCTTCCTGCCTGCCAGGATGCCAGTCACACAGAGCTCAGTCTGGCTCTGGGAAATGGACTCCTCCCTCATCTTAACGTGCATTCTTCTATGCGCATTCTTTGATTTAGTTTTTGATGAGTTCATGTAGGGCATGCCTGATCCAAACCCTCTATTTGTCCAGTGCCAGCGAAGGGGCAATCCCTTGAGAATTTCTGCCTAAGTTCAAGTTCATGATCTCCCAATTTCCTCTGTATCACAGTCCTTAAACAACATTCATCCTGAGTTAGTGAGCTTTGCATAGTGTTCTCTTATGGACGGTGTCTTTTACTGATGTCTCTGATCTTTGATAGCATACTTTTGGGTTTCTAGTCTTGTAAATCTAGAAATAAACATATTTTCCGGCACTTTTAGAACCCTAGCTCATGCATTGTACAGCACAAATTGATTTTGAAGTCTTTTGAGTTGTCTGGTGGGTTTTTATCTGTGAGGGTTTTCCCTTTCTGTTGTTAATGTAACTAACAATCTTTTAACTCCTGGTAATGCTAATAACTCTTTTATTTGGAAATGGCTTATTCTTATTTTTAATTGAAAGCCCTAATATTTTTTTCATGATTTAACTCTGTTGGTATATGACAGCAGAATTCATTTCATTTTGAATGGTTTGTTCATGGAAGGGCTACAGCTGTGTGTCTGTCATTCTTGTGATGCTGGGCACTATGCACCCCCCTGGGGGAGTTCTTATATTAATCAGTACATACATGTTTTGTGATTGCTATTAGATTTGCTTCTTCTACACAAAAATTTGAGAAATTTGCATAGAACCGATTGAATTTTCTTTGTAAGAATGAATCAATCGCTTAGGTTTTAAAGATTGGCATTGCTTTTCTGACTTCTGAAGAATCAAGGGAAGACAGTTTCACATCCCCATAAAGGCATATATGTGTAGGAGAAGTGATCACTACTTTGCTTTTTAGTACAAAGTTGGTATTCATTTTATCTTTTAAGATTTTCCTTTTTCTAAAAATATTTTTATTATATAACATCTTGAACATATTTATCCCTTCTTTTATCTTAATTCCTCTCATACCCCTTCCTCTTTCCCTGCCTCCACCTGACATTCTTGTTCCTCCCTTTTAAATAACCCACTGAGTTCAATTTGTGCTGCACATATATTCCTGGGCATGTGACTATCCACTGGAGCTTGGTTGACCTAGAAGAGGTCATGTTCTTCAAGAAAACAGACTCTTCCTTTCCCAGAAGCCCTCAATTAGGACTGGGAGCACACTATCCTCTCTCACCTCTATGTTGAAATGTTCACTGGCTTGATCTTCTACAGGTCTTGTGCAGGCACCTACAGCTGTTATGAAGTCATGAATTGTTTTCCTGTCCTGTCCAGAAGAAGGTCCCATCTTCCTAGACCTCGGCTCCCACACTTTTTATCCTCTGTTTTGTGATGACCTCTGAGTCTTGGAGCAGGGTGATTTAGATGTCCCACCTGTGGCTGAGCACTCATTTGACACCTATCCCCTCGCCTTTCAAGTCGTGAGTAAGAGAATTATTGAGACAAAATACTTTTGGCACTGGAGTTGGCTGTTTCACCAACACTGGGGCCAAGATGGATGCCTTGGATGGGTTGACAAGGCCCTAAGCCTAGTGAGTTCTCCTTTCACAAGAGAATATCCCTGTGTTGGTCCTTCACCCATAGCAAATGGCTTTGCCAGAGTCATAAATGCTATGTTAATTTTCTAGAAAATACTTTCTTATTTCTGCTTCTCAAAGGTATCCTTCTGTAAATTAGAATATTTAGCCCATCTGCTGGGGGCCCTTTGACTACCCAGAAGCACATCCCCAACATCTGTTTCCTGACTTGAAAGCTTTTTCCAAAACTGAACCCCAGCTCTGCCCTCCAGCTCTTAGCATCTTCACAGACATGCAGATTTTTGCTGGCTCAGCATTTTGATCCACTAGTAGTTGCTATTGTCATTGCTCAAATTGTCACAGTTTGGCCAGAGGGACCTTATGTTGAGCTGCCTCCAGGCCCTTTTGGCATGGCTGTTAATCTTTAGAGGCTCAATGCTTTGACAATAAAAGATGAGCTGTTCTCATTTCACAGCTTCTTGGCTCAGGATGGGGAACTGAGGCTGGGAGCATGCCTGCGTTGTGACAGCTAATGCAGTTAATCTCGCTGGTCAGGGGCGTCGTTGTGTGGAGGACTTGTGCTCGTCTAATGCCATAGCCTTTCACATGTGACTGGACAGGATGTCCTCTTCTTCCCTTGCCTTCTCTTCCCAGCCACGCCTGACCTGTTCATCTGTGAGTGAAGTGTATGATGCCCCTCCCTGATTTGTGCCCATATCTGGGGGTTCTGCATAGAGCGAGGGGCTCTCCTGTCCCTCAGTCCCAGCCTATCATTCTTTTTCATATTTCCCTGATTTGATAAGCTCAAGGGTGTAATATTGACTTAGTGAGTGGGAGTCACTGTGTAAGAACGTCTCCAGCACTGGAGTGACTCAGTAGAGCTATGACTGTGCTTTTAAATTTAATATCAAGACCTGCCACCTGACAAAACATATAAATGACAGTGAGATAAAATATTTGAAATTAGAACTGCTCTGGGGAGGCGAAGCTATTGTGTGACAGTGTGCACAGTGGGCACAGTAGAACGCAAGCGAGGGGGCACTCTTTTCTGCAAAAATTTAAAATAAAATTTACAAAAAATCAACTAGGTGTTTTTTTTTTTTAACCTGAAATATACCTGGAAAATTCCAGAACTTTTTCTCCTCCTTCTTAAAAAAGAAAATAAAAAGTGTTCACCGAGACAGACAAGAATATTAGTAGTGCTTAGCAAGGAAGTATAAATAAGAACTGCCTCTCAAGAAGTTAACTCTATAATGATCTAGAGCATTGGTTCTCAGCCTTCCTGATACTGTGACCCTTTAACAGTTCCTCATGTTGTGATGACCACCAACCATAGTTAGTTTGTTGCTACATCAATTATAACTTTAATTTTGCTACTGTTATGAATCATAATGTAAATATCCAATATGCTAGATATCTGACATGCGACCTCCAAAGGGGTCACAACCCACAGGTTGAGAACCACTGGCTCAGACAGAGCAAGGGGATGTGGACTGGGATGCTCAGCCCAGCTAGTGCTTTGAGAATATCAGCTACCAGCATTGGCATTTCTGCGAGCCAACTGGAGATGCAGACTAGAGGGTCCCACTGTAGGCCTTCTAAATCAGGCTCTGCATTTTAATGAGACTAGAATATCCAAGTCTGAGATGTATCCTTTGCTCTGTTGCTTTGAGCCCTGCTCTTTGTTCTACACTGGCATCCCCTCCAGGAAGCCCTCCTCTCAACCCCTTGCCTCTTCTGCCTGCAGCAGTACTTTGTTTGCTGTGTTGGCAGCATCTGTCCCCTCTGTCCTTCTCACTGTCACAGCCTCCCCTTTGAAGTGCACTGTCTGGCATGCTGAATGTACTCAATAAATATTTGCCGAAGAGAGCGATACCTCAGTCCTAGGGTAGTTCCTGGGATTACACAGGAAGAGAAGCATGCCTTGCTAGTAGGGTCTGCATATCTCTCAGTGCAAAGACATGCATTATTCAGAGAGACTATTAGGACCCTGGGTGCTGCTACTGTGAATGCCCACAGGTAACATGCAGGTTGGGTTCTTGGAGCAGTGTGGCCTGAGTGGAGGCCTTGACTGCCCACTGAGCCATTGAGTTTCTTCCTCGCTCCTCTGCAGAGGCCTCTAGGGGAAGAGTTGTCCTGACTTGCTAAGTGCTGGGCTTGGACATAGCAGGTAACAGCTAGTTCATCATAGGTGTCCTCTGAGCTTCCAGAACAGACCCCTTTCAGTCCTGAAGACCCCCTGCTCTGCTCTGTCATTAGCCTGTGCAGGCTCCCCCTCATCAGATCTTGGTCTGTTGCTGTGGTCCTGTGTTCCTCCCCCCAATCCATTCTGTGCTCTTGAACAATATAGGTACTTTAAAAAGCAACACGAAACTCATTAAATGAATACCCCTAAGGGTAGGATTGTGGCCCAAATGTCAATACATATCTGGCAAAGAGAGGAAATTAAAGCTCACATCAGTGTGTCTCATCTGGATCACCTCAGCGGTCTGGCAGAGAAGTCTTGGTAGCAAGGCTGTGTTCGATGTAAATAGCAGAAAGCCCCGTGGGCTCTAACCAAAGGTCCATTCTGTATTCCTGCTTCATCTGGAAAGTTACTGTGCTTCTAGGGTCTCAGGTCACTCACTGCTTAGGGTGGTGGGGGTGGGCTGGGCTGTTTCCCTTGTAGATCTTATACAGGGTAAAAGAGAAATAATGAAGATGTGTGTGTATGTGTGTGTATACACACCATGGGTGTTGGTCTTTGGTGCCTTCTACTTTGTAATTTTGTTTTACTTTGAATTATGCATATGTGTATATGTCTGTTTATAGGTATGTGCACATGAATGCAGGTTTTCTTGGAGGCTAGAGGTACTGGGCCTCCTAGAGATGGACTTACAGGTACTTGTGAACTGCCTGGTGTGGGTGCTGGGAACTGAACTTGGGTCTTCTAGAATAGCAATAAGGACTTTCATCTGCCAAGCCATCTCTGCAGTCCTATCCCTGTCCTTTGTTTGAAACAGGGCCTTTCTTTGTCTTGAAATGTCACCACATAGGCCACGGTAGTTGGCCTATGAACTTTCAGGGATCCTTGTGTCTTCTTGTCCCATTTCTGCATTGTCAGGGTTACCTGTGTACATCACCAGGACAGCCTTTTTGCATGGGATCCAAACTTGGGTCCTCGTGCTTGCCCAGCCGGTGCTTTACCTATTTACCTAGCCCCCTGCAGCTTTTATCTAATTCGTGTGTTTGACAGTTAACCAGTACACACTTAGTTCAAAATGCTGGGAGTAGAGCCATGCACAGTGTCTGAGAGTCACATTCTGGCCAGAGACTAACACTGAACAAGTAAATGCTGGTTGCAATGTCTGCTGAGGATAGACACAGGCAGAGACAGGGGTAACTTCCCTCTCTGGTTTGGACAGAAGGTCTGTAGAGTTCATTGCAGCCCTGATGAGAGAGAGACAGGTGTACACAGCCCGTCCCACTCTGGGTCATTGATGGGCCACTGGAGTCACGTCATTATTTGGATGCTAACAGAAGCTGCCAACATTTGAAATATTCTAATTGCCAGTTCCTTTTTTCCCCAGGTGATTGCAGGTTAATTAAAGATAGAGGTGAGACTTACAGATGTCTGCATTTCTTCCTTTGCAAGGGCCAGACACATGCAGTATATAGACTCTCAATGAGTGTGGAACCAGTAAGACAGAAAGGTACTGAAATGGCTTCTAGAGCCACACTCCCACCCTTGGGGGTGCTCGTTGAAATAGTGTTAGCCTGCCCCACCATCACCTGGAGGGCTGGTATCTTGTTAATCACAGCTGATACTTCAGCCCCAGCTAACCAGAACCACAGAATCTTTACAGTCAAAACAACATGGCCCTGATAAGAGTCTTTAATCTTCCCTCTGAAATTTTACAAGCCAGGCCTCTATCTTTTGCACTGTTCTCAACATGATCTTCCAAGCTCTCACAGACATTCCACAGAGTTTTTAATAATCAGTTGCTCTTCTAGCTCAAAGTTCTAAAGTCCTTCTACAGTCTTCCCCAAAACATGGTCAGGTTGTCACAGGAATACCCCACTATGCTGGTACCAATTTGTCTTAGTCAGGGTTTCTATTCCTGCACAAACATCATGACCAAGAAGCAAGTTGGGGAGGAAAGGGTTTATTTGGCTTCTTTCTTTCTTTTTTTTTTTTTTTTGTGATTTTTTATTAGATATTTTCTTTATTTACATGTTAATTTTCCCTTTCCCAGGTTCCCCTCCAAAAAAACAAACAAACAAACAAAAACAACAATAACAAATCCCTTTTGCCTCCCCCTTCCCCATGCCTGTCACCCCACCCTCTCCCACTTATTGGCCCTGGCATTCCCCTACACTGGGGCACAGAACCTTCACAGGGTCGAGGTCCTCTCCTCCTATTGATGATCGACTATGCCATCCTCTACTATACACATGCTGCCAGAACATTCAGTCCCACCCTGTATAGTCCTTGATTGGTGGTTGGGTCCCTGGGAGCTCTGAGGGTACTAGTTAGTAATTGTTGTTCGTCCTAAGGGGCTGCAAACCCTTCAGCTCCATAGAACCTTTCTCTAACTCCTTCACTGGGGACAGTGTACTCAGTTCAATGAATGGTTGTGAGCCTCTACATCTGTATTAGTCAGGTATTGTCAGAGCCTCTTAGGCGATAGCTATATGCTTGTCCTTCCTTCAGTCTCTGCTCCATAGTTAATCTCTGCCACTCCTTCTGTGGGTGTTTGATTCCCCTTTTTAAGAAGGAATGAAATGTCCACCTTTTGGTCTTCCTTCTTTTTAAGTTTCTTGTGGTTTGTGGGTCGTTCTTCCTGTATTCCAAACTTCTGGGCTAATAACCACTTATCAGAGAATGCATACCATGTGTGATCTTTTGTGATTGGGTTACCTCACTCAGGATGATACTCTCCAGATCCATCCATTTCCCTAAGAATTTCATAAATTCATTGTTTTTAATAGCTGAGTAGTACTCCATTGTGTAGATGTACCACACTTTCTGTATCCATTCCTCTGTTGAGGGACATCTGGGTTGTTTCCAGTTTCTGGCTATTATAAATAAGGCTGCTATGAACATGGTGGAGCATGTGTCCTTATTACATGATGGAACATCTTGTGGGTATATGCCCAGGAGTGGTATGGCTGGGTCCTCTGGTAGAACTATGTCCAGTTGGCTTATTTCTACATTGCTGTTTATCACAAGGAAGTCAGGACTGGAACTCAAGCAGGTCAGGAAGCAGGAGCTGATGCAGAGGTCATGGAGGGATGTTCCTTACTGGCTTGCTTCTCCTGGCTTGCTCAGCCTGCTCTCTTATAGAACTTAAGACTTCCAGCCCAGAGATGGCACCACCCACACGGGGCCCTACCCCCTTGGTCACTAATTGAAAAAATGCCCCACAGCTGGATCTCATGGAGGCACTTCCCCAACTAAAACTCCCTTCTCTGTAATAACTACAGCCTGTGTCAAATTGACACACAAAACTAGCCATTACAATACCCTTCTACCACATGAGCCTTGGGGAAACACTCAGGCCACATCCAAACCATAATAACTAGATTTGTATCAGCCACAGCTGTGACAAGCATTTCCATCTGACACATGTTATTTTTAGTGCTTAGAGCAAAACTACTTGGAGTAAGTCTTGCAGGAGCTATAAGTAGCAACTTTGGGGAGTGAAGTAGGTGGGGAAAGTCAGGGGCTGGCAGTGTTGCTTCTGCTTGGCCTTCGCCGCAGTCCTTTGTGACATGGGATGAGGACCTTATTGGTGGCGGGTTCCTCCACTTATGTGCACACCTGCATGGTAACACTCTTGGACTGATACCTGCTTTGAGTTCCTCTGGTCCTGGTCCCCAGGACCCAGCTGTTCTCCACAGGGTCTTAGTGGTATTTTTGCTCTGATTTCTGGGCAGAGCTACTGGTATAGGACAGTGATTGAAGGTCAGTTAGTGGTCTTGATTTCCTTCTTCTTACAAACTGTGCAAGGATGTGTGTTTCAGAACTCACTAGAGAATATGGAGATACCCAGGGAAGAGAAGAGATGCACCGACATGGCCTCTGCCCTCAAGAATGGCTGGCCAACAGGACCAGCAGCTGTGGGATGTGACTGAAGCAGCTTGGTGGTGTGGAATGGAGTCAGGAACTGGATGGCTTGTATCAATGGCTGTGAGAGCAAAGCCAGAGATTCCTGACTTTGTTCTTTTACTTATACATAATCATTTTCATAATAAAGTTATTCATGTACCTTGTAATAAATAATCTTGTAAGAAAAGTCCAGAAAAATGTAAAGGAGAGAACTCAGGCTGGAGAGATTGCTTAGCTGGTATATAGTTCCTTCCACAAAACCTTAGAGATCTGAGTTCAGATCTCTACCACACATATAAAAGCTAGGCTGGTGTCAGGCTGGTAACAGCTGCTCTTCTCATGTCCTGGAAGCAAAATAGGCAAGAGGAAGTGGCCAAGAATCACCCTGAGTTACCAGGTTGTCCCGTAGGTCCCTTCTCCTAAAGGTTCCCTACCTCCTACCTGTGGTCTAAGGCTCAGCCCCTAATATGTCACTTATCTCTAAATGGTCCCTTGAGGCTTGCTCCTCCTTTGTGGCCTCTGAGGAGGTCTCCTTTGCTGCTGCTCCTGTATCTCTAGGGAGTAGCTTGAGATAATGAACAGGGTGTGGGAGGGTCCCAGGATCCCCAGTGTGAGAGCCATTATCTGGCTGGCTGTGTGGGTGGTGGCATGGAGGAGAGGCAGGGTCTTCTGTTGTCCCAGGGGTCCTCCTGATGTCACTATTGGATAATGGGGAAAGCTGCAGCCCTCAGGGGACCCCTGTGGGGAATGGGCTTCAGTTTCCTGTCCTCAGGAAGCATCACTCAAACAGAGTTAGGAGTCTTTGTGCTGCAGAAACAACCAGCAGTGAACTGCACTAGTAAACGTTGTTGCTTCAGCTAGAGGAGAATAAAGCAGTGTCAGTCCTCCCTCCATGTGGGCTTCTGTTTTCATTAGCTTTTAACATGGTCTTATTGATTCGCTTGAGTCCCCAAACAAGAGGACATTTTAAACTGCTGGTGTTAATTTTTAGTAGTGTTAAAAGTAATTATTCAGACGTCTTGATGACTGCACCGTCAGACAACTGTTTTAGCACCCTGAATTCTCAATCCTTTGTCAGGAGCTGATGACTTTAAGATTGTTTTCCCCCTCCAAGCTTTAATTAAGAAACAACAGGGTAATAGAATTGGATTTTTAATGAACTATTCAATCAAAAAGAAAAATATAATCATTTATATTAGAAATAATACTCCTTGTAATCAGGCATGTTAAATATAAGCCTTATAGCCATTTAGTGACCTTGGGAAAAGTTTTATTATTTCCTCTTCCTCCTCCTCTCCCTCCTCTTCTTCTTCCTTCTTCTTTCTTGTTTTTGAAAAAGGCCGTATGTTTTAGCCCAAGCTGTCCTGGGAGTCACTGTGTAGTTCAGACCTCTCTTGGGCTTGTGATTCCCCGGCCTCAGCCTCCCAAGTGCTGAAATTATAGATCTGAACCACTATGCCTAGGTTAGGGTTTTAAAAAAAATAAATTGTGTGTGTATGTATGTACCTACATGCATGTGTGTACATACATGTGCAAGTCATGGTTTAATTGTGGAAATCAGAAGGCAGTTTGTAGGAGTTGGTTCTCTCCTATGTGTGAGTCTTGGGCATTGAACTCAGGCCCTAAGACTTGGTGGCAAGCACCTTTACCCTCTGTGCTCTCTTGCTGGTCAGCTTTACCCAGTGACATTCCTCACTAGCTTCCCC
>JADRCD010185997.1:0-22797 GCA_019843815.1 Montemys delectorum | reverse complement strand
AAAAAAAAAAAAAAAAAAAAAAAAAAAAGAAAAAGAAAAAGAAAAAAGAAAAAAGAAAAAGAAAAGAAAATATGCCTCCATAAGTGGCTATAGGGCATTTTCTCAATTAGTGATTGATAAAGAATGGTCCAGCCCATAATAAGTGGTGCTATCTCAGTTAAGAATCTCAATTAAGAAAATGCCTCTATGAGACTGGACTGCAGACAAGTCTATTTAATTAATGATTAAAATGGGAGGACCTAGCTAGTCCATTGTGGTTGGTGCTACCTTTGGACTGGTGGTTCTGGGTTCTATAAGAATATAGGCTTATCAAGTTATATGGAGCAAGCTAGTAACCAATGTTCATCCATGCTCTGCATCAGCTCCTGCTTCCATGTTCCTGCCTTGTTTGAGTTGCTGCCCTGACTTCCCTCAATGATAGACTGGTACCTGTAAGTGTAAAGGAAATAAATGCAATTTACAAACCAACAGCCAACACCATCCTAAATTAAGAAAACCTAAAAGAATTTCCACTAAAATCAGAAACAAGATATAAAGATATCTACTTTATTCTGCTTATTCAATATAGTACTTAAAATCTTACCCAGAGGAGTCAGACAAGCAAAGGCAATTAAAAGGAATATGAAATGGAAAGGAAGTCAGAGCAGATGATAATATTTCATGTATAAAAGACTCTAAATACTTCACCAGAAAGCTCTTGCAGCTCATTACCACATTCAGCAGAGTAGCAGAACACAAAATTAACACACAGTCTGTAGCCTTCCTATAAACAAATGTCAAACACCAAGAAAAGAAATCAGGAAAACAATACCATTCACAATTCCCTAAAAATAAATAAAGTAGATTGGATGAAACATGGCCGAGGAAGTAAAATACTTAAAGACCCTGACAGAAAGAAGCTGAAAAGACACCAGAGGAATAGTAGGATGAGTTCTATGAAGATAGGCATTCTACTGAAATCAGTCCACATTCAACTCAATCTTCATCAGAATTCCCACACAATTCTTCACAGAAATTGAAATAATAATCTCAAATTTCATATAGAAACTCAAAAATCCCAAGATAACCAAAACAATATTGAGTAACGAAAGCACAGATGCGGATATCACCATTCATGATTTTAAGTTATCCTAAAGAATTATAGTAGTAGAAATAGTGCATGATACTGACATATAAACAGACTTACTGATCAATAAAATAGAACTGAGCATTGTATTAATCCTCTATAGAGGACCAGACTGATGGCATTAATAACTTAAACATATGTATAAACTTACACATATATTTATGCTTACACATACATGTACATATGTATATACACATATTAAAGTGGATTTATCAAGGTGGGTTACAGGCTGTTAACCAGCTAATCTAACAATGACCATTTACCAATGTTAATTCCAAGAATCCAGTAGTTGTTCAATCTACAAGGCTGGATATTATAGTTGGTTTTCAGTATACATTGGAATCTTGAAGAACTAGGTTCTAATACCAGTGAAGGAATACCTCATCAGCAGGAGAGATGAACTTGTCAGCAACAAGGAGAGCAAACAGGCAAAGACCAAAAACTTCCTTCTTCCGTACCTTTTTATATTATGGGCTGCCATCAGAAGATGTGACCCAGATTTAGGACAGGTCTTCTCATTTTAAATGATCCAGATTTAGGATAGGTCTACATGCCTCAAATAATCCAACAACAACAACAACAACAACAACAACAACAACAAAAATCCCTCATAGAATGCCCAGGTGCTTGGGTTTTAGTCATTTCAGATGTATTAAGGTCGACAGACAAGATTATCCATCACAAATACCCACATTTAAGTCCACACTCCCACATCCACCTGATTTTTAACAAAGAGAACAACAATATAGATCTTCAACAACAAATGGTACTGGTTAAGCTGGTTAGCTGCAGCATGGAGAAGAACAAAACTAGATTTTCATCTCTCACCTTGCACAAAACTCAACTCCCCTGGAGGTTCTATTTCTTTCTTTGTGTGTTTGTTTGGTTGGTTGGTTTGGGATTTGATGACCAGAGGGTAACTGAAACATCTAAAGTACTATCGGTTTCTCTCTAGAACTTGAGAGTAAGACTATATATTGTTGAAGACACCACAAACTCAAATTTTCAAACACAGAGAAATCAAACTGGTATTCATCCGCTGGCTATCTTGACCTAGAAGGTGCTATTTACATCATCAGAGAAGAGAAGTAATTATCAATCTTACCTAGCTGTGAGCCCTGAGAGCTAGTATCATGACTTTCCTAGCAAGACATTCTCACTGGTGCAATGGTGGTGTGAACATCATGAGAGCAACTAAATACTTTCTTTGTAAGTTCCATTCCACAAGATGAAACCTATACCTAATAACATTAATAGGATGAGAACTTATGGTTAGACAGCTCAAAGGCCATAGGGGAGAACCTACTAGTATTTTATGCTACTAAACAGGCATGTTATCATACTAGCTCTTAATGATTTTATCATTATAACCCCCGAAAGGGATAGGAGCTCCACAGGAAAAACAACAGAGTAAATGAACCTGGACCCTTGGGACTCTCAGAGTCTGCACCACCAACCAAAGAACATATGTGGACTGGACCTAGGCCTCCCCATACATATGCAGAAGTTGTTAAGATTGCTCTTCATATGGGTCCCAAATACCTGGAGCAGGGGCCATCCCTAAAGCTGTTGCCTACACAAGGAATATGTTCTTCTAGCTGGACTGCCTTGTCTGGCCTCAGTGAGAGAGTATGTGCCTAGCCTCACAAAGACTTGAAGTGCCAGTGTGGAGGGATATGGGAGGGGGGAACTATCTACTCAGAAGAGAAGGGGAGGGATAAGGGGAGGGGGAAGAACCGTGGAAGGGGGTGATGGGGAGGAGACAGTGAGCAGGAATAAGTAAAAAAAATTAAATTAAATAAAAAATATGGTTAAGGTGATGCTCAGTGGGTAAGAGCACATGCTGCACATGAGGACCCAGTACCTACAGATGGATAGGTATGGCTAGACATCTACCTGGAACCCCAGCACAGGACAGAGACTGGAAGATTAGTGAGGTTGACTGGTCAGAAGTCTAGCTCCAGGGTCAGTAAAAGACCCTGTCTCAAGTTGCACACAAAGTGAATGTACATGTGGGTGCACACAGCATGTTTAATGTGTCTATCTACACTCAATCCAACTGGTTTAAGGTTGCGGTAGAATGCCTTTGCCTTTGCTATTTGAGATAAGGCCCCACTATGTCGTCCTATCTGATCCGAAACTAACTATGCAAACCAGATTGGCCTCAAACCTGCAGTTATCCTCCGGGCATCTACATGTGTAAAATCCACAGTAAAACTAACTGAAAACACTCGCTTCATACACAGAAGGACTCTAGTTTCAAATCCCGAATCCACCTTTTTCTGGTTTTCTGTGTAAAGCAGGTTATCCTCGGGTCTCAGTTTTCCAATTGTAAATGGTAATTCAGACCATTTATTTCATGTTGCATTAAATGATAATGAGTTCAGCGCCTAGAACCTAGTCCCAGTAAATTAGAGTTATGACTAATAGAACAAATAATAAAATATTTGTTCCAACTTCTTGTGGAAATAATTTTGAGTTAAATATACAGCTCATATTTTGAGGATCGAGAATGCTAACTATCTGCCCAGTCTGGTAGCACATACTTACTTGTATTGCTAGCATCAAGAAAGGGGAGACCAGAGGGCCAAGAGTTCAAAGTCAGCTTCAGCTCCCATGATAAGTTACAAAAACCTGTCTGCATAAAACACAACTCTTTCAGTGTCAAACAGTGCTAAATCAAAGGACCTTGAGCAAAAGGCAAAAATATACTTTAGTCTGAAATATGTTCAAAGGTAAGTAGTGCCACCCCCACCCACTCCCTACCCTGGCTACAAACTCAGTGTGCTTTCACAGTTATGCAGTCTCAGGAAATCCTGCTCCTTATACACTACAAACTTTTTTCTACTATTGTTTTTTGTTTGTTTGTCTTTTGTTTGTTTGTTTGTTTGTTTTTTGGTGAAAATCACATTTTCAGTTGTGCTGGTATGAATATGAATGGTCCCCATTGTCTTGTACATTTGAACACTTAGGGAGTATCAATATTGTTGAAGTAGGTATGGTCTTGTAGGAGGAAGTGCGCCACTTGGGATGGGCTTTAGAGCTTCTTAACTCTTTCTGCTGCCTGCAGATCTGGATGTAGAACTCTGCTTCCCACCTGGATGATAATGGACTAAACCTCTTAATCTGTAAGCCAGACTCCAATTAGATGCTTTCCTTTATAAGAGTTTCTGAGTTCATGGTGTCTCTTTACACCACAGTGGTTTTTGAAGTAGTACTGTTTCAAGGCTCACAAATATGGTTTAATTGCTAGCAAGAACCTTTAAGACTTGCCATTTACAGTGATGTTGTTAGAAATACATTAAAGGCTTTCTCTTTAACCATGACTTCATAATGTGCTCATTCATTCCTGTCACATATATTTTAGGATAGGGCATGTAAGAATCAACATCAGCATAGGCTAGTCTAGAACTTATTATGGAGGCTAGTCTCTAATTCACTGCAATCCTCCTGCCTCAGAGCTCCTGGCTGCTGGAATTCCAGGCATTAGGCCCCACATATGGCTCCCTATCACATATTTCCCAGATTCAATGATAGAAAGACAAAGTTGGCATGTCTGTTTAGGATCCACAATTGCCATATATGCTGCTTAAACTCTAGTGTATCTGGCCATGAATTTACAATTTCTACCTGAAATAACAAAAAAAAAAATAGACATATAGTGATATTTTACATTCTTACTCATATTTTATATGTAGACAAAAATAAAGATAATTAAATTTTAAAATTCTGAATTTATTCTAATAAAATATTAATTCTTATGAAATACAAAGACTTCCAGGATGCCTAAAAATCTTATGACCTTTTCTCAAAATCAGACACTTCACTAAATTCCATTGAACCAAAACACAGAAGAGTAGAAATGGTTTAAAACCAAGAAAGTAAGAGGCACAGATACTTGTTTAACAAGACAAAGATGCTTAGTGTAAAATTTGAGTTATACTTCTGAAAAGCACACAGGAGCCTAAAGTCCTGGGAACTGCACAGCAATAAACTGTACTCGAAACAAGGCCTAGAAGAGTTCAGTGTGTGTCACACTAACTTCACACGAACCTAAAGTTCACTTTGGGGAAGAAATCCAAGCCTTCAGGAAGACACATGGATTCTACAGCAGTTGTTGGTTGTTTTCAGTGCAATTGTCAGGAAAATGGAATCCATGCCTGCTTTGCCAACCACAGAGCCCTTCAGACCTCTGCCTGGCAAAACAATTGACAGGCTGCAGCATGACTGCTTGTTTCCAGATGGTCTGATGCAGAAATGATGCAAAGTGGGGAGAATGCTGGAGAGCAAGGAAGTGTGCACATTTGCACCTTAGTCTCCTCTCCCAGCATGCAGTTTCTCTGAGGCTGGCAGGCTAGTGTTTCAGTTTTATCCCCCAAGGAATCCTGTTGCTAAGGCTGTCTAGCTCCCAAGATTCCCTACCTCCTTGTGATTGTCCCATAGTCACAGTTCTAAATGCTTTCTTCCATTGTGTTAAAAAGAGCAGTTGCCATAGATTTTGCTGGATGGAAATCTCTCTCAGTCTGAATTTTGCACTAAGACCCAGGACACTGAGCTTCCAACAGCTTTGACAGCTTTTAAGGAAAATCCCCATCTGTCTGACTCTTCTCTAACAAATTACACTTAGTGGGGATTCCCAACTTCTTGTTCAGTCTTTCCACAGAACTTTTCCTGAGCAGAGAAGGGAGCAGAGATGAATTAAGAGTGTATTTATTAGATGTGACATTTTGTAATGTCCTGCCGCCATGGTCTAAGACACAGACATGGCCCGGGGAAGTGAAGAGTAAACCAGTACTCTCCCCTTTTGCTCTCTTTGTAGAGGACATTTTTACACTCAAGAGATGCATTCTTAGCTGAAGCATGTGCACACCAATCATTAATCACTTGGATGTATAATTGAATTAAATCCCATCTCACTGTTCTCAGCTTATATCATGCAGACAGCCGTGTCTGTCAACATAACTTCAAAGACTATTTTTCATAGGTTTGAAGAGTCCTCAATCAGAAACAAAAATGGGTCCTTTGCAGTCTATAGCCATTAAGGTAGGCAGTATCTACCTTTCTCAAGGCCTTGTTTGAGGAAAAAAAAAAAAAGGATATCTCACACCACTTTAAAATTAATGAAGATAATTTCTGGAGATGTTCTTAATTTCCGAGCTAATGGTCTGAAAGATCTTTGAATTCAAAATCAACTTAAATATTAGATTAAATATCTCAGAAAACTAATGTGTGGTTACTTCATTCTACCCAAACCTTTGGTCACAGTGTCTGATGTATGGCAGGTATTCAGAAGGGTGGGGGACGAAGAGGAGAAGAAATAAGAAAAGGTTGTAGATAGAGTGCCAAAGCGGAAGAAAGGGAGGACACAAGAATAAATATTATTAAGAACCAATCGTGAATGCCAGTACCAGAGTAGCAAAGACATAACTGTGACTCACCCAGCACATGGAGTAAAAATATATTAAAGGGACACAGAGCCCAAGTCTGGGCAACCAGGACACAGCTATGTAATTTCCATATGGGAAATAACAAGTCAGTTAGGAGGGGAGATGACAACTGAGATGAGCTTTGAAGCCTGGATAGACTTCAGGCAGGCAGTCCAAATCCGAGGAGACGTAGTTAATGTTGAAACAAAGTAGCATAAAAGAAGACTGGGCTACGGAGTGAGGCTTCTATAGCGTCCAGACTCAAAGTTCAAGTATTTATAACTAGACTATTGCTTCAGCAAGGAAATGGATGAGAACACAAGAGCAAAGAAACGCATTAGCTAGGCCTGGCCCTTTTAAGGGAACCCTTAAAGGGCCCTGAATAGTGTCCCCCTACCATCTGCCAATGTCGATTATGAATCACACCTCACTCTTTGTAGGTAGCCTCGTGGACAAAAGGGAGAATTAGTCTCTTCTCCCTTCAAAAATAGATATATTTGAAAAGTAAAATTAATGTAGAATTTTAATCTGTTTCATCATTTGCGTATTGCTTTATTTTAATCCCAAAGATATGGGACATCAATATAAAATCCTTTTTGATTTTGGTTTTGTTTTCCTATTACCAAAAATGTAAATGATGTAATTTTGTTTTCTTTGCCTTCCCCCCCCCATTTCTGATATCTTCAACATTAAGAAGCAAATAAGACCAGCACTACCACTGTCTTTCTTCCTTGTTCTGTGGACTATTATTCAGTAATAAACAAGAAAGAAAGTAGAATTATGCACCCTTTAATAGACTTAGCATCAAATACTGGCCAGCCCACTGACCAAGGAAAGAACTAAGAAACAGGACACACTGTCACATAACTGGATCTGGCAAAGATGTCAACTCTGGAACAAGACAGAATCAATGTGGCAGGCCGGGAGAGAGGTGAAAACCTTGACATACAGCTTGCAGCTGAAAGCTCTTGTGACTTACTGTGTTAAAGATACTTGGTGTAAAATACCTCAGCTGCTGGCCTTACATTCCGTTTCCTCTCTACAACTGTCCATCACATTCTGAGACAGGTGGATGAGTCCCTTCGCTAGTGATTATTGAGGGCAAGATAAGTTGCTAGTTTGGATGTCAGCGTTTCATTAAAAGTGTGCCAGGTGAGTAGTTCCACCCCATATAAGAAACTAGCTGGTAAACCAACGTGTGGCAATGCTTAGTCTAACCTAGGGGAAAAAATTCAATCAGAATTTAAATCTAAAAGAAAAAAATCCTTCTTTCTCTTCAATCAACAAGCTGGGAAAAGTTTTGATGTATATATGTACATCTTTAATCTATAAGTTTTGCTATTCTTCAGGTTATTGCAACTGGATAAAGATAAGTCCCCACAGAAAGAATAAACTAAATTTGTTAACATGCATTCTACTTTACATTGGCATGACAGTCTTCTTTCACTTTCTTTTGAAATTTATCATTTTATTTCAATTAAAATACTATTACGTCAGATTCACCCTTTCCTTTTTCCCACCAGCCTCTTCCTTGCTACCTCATAACCTCTCAAATTGATGGTCTTTTTTTTCACACATACACAGAGAGTGGTGTTAGAGAGAAATAAATAAATATAGAAATATAACCTGTTGGACTTGTTCAGTGTTGTGTGTGTCCATGATTTCAAGGCCAACAATTTTGTAGTATAATGGATCACCAATCAGGGGCTCATCATCGGAGGACACTAACTTTTCCTCTCTGTACAGTCTAAGGGTGGAATCTAGTGACATTTATAATATTTACTAATCCATGTCATTGTTCAAGCCTTGTCTAGGCAGTCACATTCTTAAAGTGTCATGGACCTTTGGAAACTTTCTTAACCTATGTTAAGATAGTTTTACTCCATATTTTATTCCTTTCACAATCCTATCTTTCTGTAAAAGGAAACGAAGGTCTATGGAGGTTAAGATCATTCTTAAAGCTGTCCATTGAGTGATGACACAGCTCCTATCTGAGCTTTTTGTCTAAAAGACAACTTTCCTACAGTCTAAAGACCATCCCTCTGAGAAAGGAGAGACTGGTTAATGTGGAATTTAGAGACCGTGAAACCACAGAATCTTAAGGGCTGATTCCTCTCTTCCTGTTTAGAGAACTGAAGCACAGGGCGTATATATAGCATGCCCATGTTGCACAGCTTATTTATGAACGGAAGTAGGAATGTAGTGAGTGCTCTTACTCTCAACTTGGAATCCTGGGTTCAAGGAGGAAGTTGACATGAACCAGATAGGGCCTTGTGAAAATAAATAATCAGCATACTGTCAGGACCCAGGAAACAGACAAGAGGCAATCTTCAGGGGGGGATGCAAAAGCACACGCCTCTCTCACAAAGTCCAAGGCATTTCTACAGCAAAGAGGAGGAGAGGTAGAGTAAGAACAAGATGCCTGTGTAGGATGTTGTAAAAGACACCAGGCAGTGGATGATCCTGCAGGGGCAGTACTGCTAGGTAGAGGAACTCTAACCCGTTAAATAAGTTCTCTGTGTCCCACATTTCTGCAGACTGGCCCTTGACCTTCAACCTTGGGAAATCCCTTTCTGCTATTTGAGCTCATTATTTCACCTAAGAATGAACAACAAGAGAGTGTCTGAGACTCCTTCTAGACCCAATAGCTTCAGGAAAGTCAAACAGTAAGACATACCTCCTTGCATGTTAATTGTACTGCTGTGGGATATACCCACACTTACGATAGAAACTCAGAACACTGTGACAAGTTAGAAAAGCCCATGGTGGCTGCAAAGAACGGAGCACATCAAGGGCATTTTTAACCATCACCCACAGATGGTTGGAACATGCCCCAGTCAGTGGGAACAAAGCACAGGTTTTTGTTTTATTTAGTTTTGTTTCTGGCTAAAAGATGTACTCTTCCTACCCTGAGAGTTTGCCCAACTCTGTAGCCCTGGCCATTCTCCACTCTCATAATTTCAAGTTCCCAGTGACTCTGTTCTCTGAGGAGGTGTGAAGAAGGCCACTGACAGGAAACAGAAACATTTATTCCCAGCATAGATATCTAAAATATAAGTGAAATATAGATGGTGACCCCCAGCCATAAATTTTCACTGTCTTTTCATAACTGTAATTTTGCTGTTGTTATGATTGATAATGCAAATATCTGATATGCAGGATATCAGATGTGCGATCCCCAAAGAGGTTGCAACCTACAAGTTGAGAATCGCTGCTGTAGAAGGAATCATGCCTCCCGATTCCTTGATGTAGATAATAAACTTTAACACTCATGGTCACAGATCAGATATCCTTAACAAACAGATAAGGACCTGTCAGCACCACGTCACAAACTCAAGGCGTTCGGGATAATCTCTACTCAAAGAGTAGCTGAGGACCAGGGACATCAGCATCACTTATGTGAAATATAGAAACCGTAACCCTAGCCTAGTGTATCAGGACTCCCATTTTCAAGACTGAGAAGTGCTGTTTGTAAACATCCAAGGAGCAACAGAACTGCAAAGCACACTGTACAGAAAGGAAAGCTAACAAAGAAGCAGAGACCTGGGGCAGGAGAAAGGGTCCATGAACTGCAAAACACAAACCTGGTTACCAGCACAATAATTTAGAAGGCAACTCCTTGAAAAAAAAAAAAAAAAAAAAAAAAAAAACAAACTTCCATTGAGGTTAGCTGGCACCAAAATTTCCTCTGGATGAACAGAGTACTGAATCCCCAGGCAAAGGAGTAGAGGGAAAGAAAAGCAACCCCATTTGATAGCGTCATCAAAAGATTAAATATGGGCTCCCAGAGCTGTCCTAGGATACGTGATTCTCTGTGGTGAATTTATTGCCTTTGTGACTCACCCACAATGAATGAGCTTACAGAAAAGGGAGAAGTGACCCATGAAATATAGTCAATTACAGCTTAATCTTCCTCACCCTGGAATCCATTCAATAGCTTTAATGAACTTACAGGCTGGAAGGCAGGGTAAAGAATGCATAAGAAATACAGCTCAGGCTATCCTGGCATTGTGGAAGCCTGGTTCCCTTTGTTATTAAGGAAGAAATGTTCTCCCTCCAGTAAGTACTTTGGGAAAGGGAAAATAAAAAATCCTGTTTCCATTATCGTTATTTCCTGTTATAAAGCTCCAAAGAATGCATATTATTAAGGGCTTATTAGAATACGTGGCTTACAGCATCACAGAGAACTCTCTTGACCTGTGCCTCCCCTGCAGTACTACTGGGACAACTGTCCTAGTTTGCTTTCTGATGCTGTCACAACACTGACCAAAATCTACTTTGGGGAGAAAGGAATTTATTTATCATTCTTACATTTACACATCACAGTTCACCACTGAAGAAAGTTGGAGAAGGAACCCAAGAGGAGATCAGCCTGCTGTGCTTTCTGAATTGTTACCAGGGGTTCACATGCTCAAAAGCTTGGCCCCAGCAGGTAGTGCTACTTAGGAAAGTTGTGGGAATTTAGAGGTGGAGTCTCACTGAAGAACATGGACCAGTGGAGGTGAGCCTTGGAGCTTTTATCACCCAGATCCCTCTTAGCTCTCCTCTCTGTCTCTGTCTCTGTCTCTCTGTTTCTCTGTCTTTGTCTGTTTCTGGTTCTCTACCTCTCTCTGTGTCTCGACCTCTCTCTGTGTCTTTCTGTGTCTGTCTCTGTCTCTGTCTCTGTCTCTCTCCCTCCTTCCCTCCCTTCCCCCTCCCTCTCCCTCCCTGCCTATGCAGTCATGCCTTCCCCCCTGATATGACACACCTTGGAACTGTAAGTCAGAGTAAATTTCTTGTTTCTTTGGTCAGATATTTTTTCCCAGTCATAAGTAAAGTTTAATAATTAAGATACACCCCTTCTCTAGAAAGGGCAAGTTGGATATCACAAAAAAGAACAAGAAAATACAGATGGTCTTTGGGTTGCTAACAGCAGAAGAGGCACTCAAGTCTTCTTGTGACCCAAGAGAAGAGGATGGAGTATCTGGCTTTCCTTCTTCCTCCTCTTAGCCATATCTCCAGTTACGAGTCAACCAGAAGCCATAGAGAGGAAGAACAGCTGTTTTGTATCAGTATGCAGATCTGCCTCAATAGAAATACAAATCTAGTATACGGTCTCTGCTTGGCACAGAAAGGATTGGTTGAGCAATTTGGACATTTTCCCTTGACACTGTTTTCACTGAGATTCTAAATTATTACAAAAAGCACTATTACAAAAAGCACTTTCCTCCCCTCCCGACCACAATCATGTATAGTAGGCCCTTGTCATGTCTGGTTTAAAATACAAAGAAAAGTCACAGGACATAAGCAGATGTCCAAATTACCCTCATTAAAATGAAAATAATTCATACTGATGAATTTCAGTGTAAGCATCAAGTTACAGCCATATTTTTGCCATCTTCTCTCAATATGTCCAAAGTTAAAGGGTGTCAAGATGTCATATGACTAAATAGTTGGGGTCATAAAGTAAACCAGCCTTGAGTGAGGCAGATCCCATAATTACCCACACTGGAAAACTTCCTGGACTTTGCTAAGACTAAGGACTTCTTAGTCATAATGTGAGAACAATAATAAAACTCACCCCAGAGGTGGTAGGAAAAATCAAATGAGGTAAGTACATTAATCATTTAGCCAGTGCCAGGAACACAATGATCGCCAGCTACTATGATTATCACTGCCATAGTTATTGGTATTTCAAAGCAAAGTTTAATTTCTCCTTAGGCTAGTTTATTTAATTATTATACTTGTTTTACAATCAATATTACTGGTATAGATTTTAAAATGAATTTAAAAACCCTACATTTTGTTCCAGATGTTTGTTTGGTGTGAATGACTTACAAATTAACAGATTCCCCCAAATTAATTTTCTAGGGAATCCTCCATTTCCTTTGAGGACTATTATAAACCTTCTGCCTTTAAATGAGTTGCCAAAGCCCAATCCAGTAATAATAATAATAATAATAATAATAATAATAACAACAATAACAATAACAACAACAACAACAAAAAATAATGCCAAAGAATTTTTAAAAATCCACACATGTAAGAGTTTTCATCTCTCAGGACGTAGAAACTCAAAAGCAGTAAGGAATCTGTGTGCTCTGGTATGTGAAGCACACCCCGCACCCCCTACCCTCAGCCCCGCCTCTGTGGCATGCATCTGGTCAGTTATATTTAATGCAAGGTGGCCAAGGCCTCTGTGGTAATGGGCCTGAAGGGCAGCCTGGTCTCCTGAGAAAATCTAAGGAGGGATCAACTTAGAGGAAATACAACCAACTCAGAGTGGTGCTGGTCTGTCTCCCTGCTCCCTATTACAAACAACCCAAAAATATTTGCTCTGGAAATGACTTTTTTGAATATAAAACTTTCCGCCCTATTAGAATATAAAATGATGTTTCTTCCTATTAGTGGCATTAGGGGAGATGTCTAAGAGCATAAACATTAGGAAGGACAAGGAAGATGAGTCCAATCTACCCAAACCCACCAAGTCATCCTCATTCACTCAGTCGCCTACCTTAGCTCAGGCATCTGGTTGTGAACTGGCAATGTAATCACGTAGCCACGTGAAAGATTTGGTCAAAAGTCAAACTGGCTTCCATTAACCCGATGCTATGCTTTTCTTGTATGAAGTTCTGCCTCCCAATCTCCTCTATGAAGGAGCATATGTATTGATTGGAAAGACAACAAACAGGATAACAACTCTAGATAGAGTTGTACAGGAAGTACAGAGGAGAACTGTGCAGTTTAGACTCTTGTATCATAATAGAGCCAAGGTTTGAAGCCAGCACTCCACATTTCTTCTCAGGAAGTGAGAAAATAAAAAGTAAATTAATCCCAAAGTAGAAGAATGGAAATTATAAACATAAAAGCAGAAAGTAATAGAAGCCTAGATAGGATAAGTTAACAATGATGAAAAGTCAGTTTTTACAAAACATTCCTAAGAGCAATGAACAAAATTATTTCTTGATTGAAGCAAGACAATCAAATAATGAGAGAGCAGCAACTACCAACCCAGGGGCAAAAGGGTTTTGCTGCTGATCTAGCAGATATTAAGAAGATGGCAGGCGGCTGGCTGGTGGTGGCGCATGCCTTTAATTCCGGCACTTGGGAAGCAGAACCAAGCAGATTTCTGAATTTGAGGCTAGCCTGGTCTACAGGACAGCCAGGGCTATACAGAGAAATCCTGTCTTGGAAAAAAAAAATGGTTGGCAGGCACACTCTACCAGTGAGCCTCATAACTTAGATGCACCACCAAGAGGCAACGACTGAGAATTTTCTGGAATGCTACTCCTGCAGTCTCATTTCATACTCAAGAAGTCAGGAATCTGAGATGCATTGTGGGAGGAAAGGTTCAATGACTTTTTATAGACTTTTCTGATAGATGACCTTTTTCTTTTTTTCTTTTCTTTTCTTGTTTTACATCCCAAATGCTGCTTCCTCTCCTAGTTTCCCCTCACAGAGTCCCTTTCCCCGTCCCCTTTCCTCCAAGAGGGTGGGCCCTGCTCTCCCATCCCCAACCCCCCAACCCCCACCCCAAGCATGTGCATCAAGTCTACCTGCAGATTAGGTACATCCTCTCTCATGGAGGCCAGATAAGGCAAGCATGGAGACTGAGTTGCATTACTGCTACATGTGTGCCAGAGGCCTTCTTCCAGCCCATGTATGTTCTTTAGTTTGTGGCTCAGTCTTTGGGAGCTCCTAGGGGTTCAGGTTAGTTGACTCTGTTGATCTTCCTGCAGGGTTCCCATCTGCTTCAGGGCCTTCATTCTTCCCGCCCCCAACTCCCCACTCTTCCATAAGAGTGCTCTTTACTTTGCTTAGGGCCCTTAGGAGAGTGATAATCTGCTTCTGTATAATACACCTGAGGCAGTGAGGCCATGCTTAGCAAAGACAGCAAGTCATCAACAAACAAATGACTTTCCTTCAGCTAGAGAAAGGTTCGAAAATAAGAATTACCTAGCTGAACCCTAGGCCCAAAATTTAGAAGGGTAGTCATGAAATTTATCAAAGAATTCAGGGGGTTAAATGAGAGAAAAACAAACAAACAAACAAAACCCAAACAAAGCAACTCAATGCTCAATGAACTTAAAGAAGATAGTAACATGTCTACATGATGCCTGAAAGAAAAATATATGGCTGAAGGAAATGACAAATATGATTCAGGATTTGAAAACAATTCAGTAAATATATACAAATATCAAAGAAAACTCAAATTGATATGAAAAACTCAATAACCCAATTAGGAAACTCAGTGGAAAGCCTTATAAGTTGAATGGATCAAGCAGAAGGCTTTATACAAGGGCTTGAAGATAAAGTAGAGGAATAAGACTACACAGGCAAAGGATATAACATTTTTTAAACACAGGATAAAAAGTAGGCAGGAACTGTGAAATACTATGAGAAGACCAAATGCTTAATTTAAAGGCGTGGATAAAGAAGAAGAACCTCTGGTCAAGAGCACAGAGCAGATCCCTCATAAGACACAGAACAAAGCATCCCTCCATTGGAAAGATATACATCCACAGAAAGTATTCTCAGGAAGTTGGACCAAGAAAGAAGTAGGAATCTCTGTCCTAGAATCCAACAAAAGGCTAAAGAGACTGAAACTAATCAGAAGAGATAAAGAATGACACCTGAGTTTTAAAGTGAGAACAATTAACCAAGAATATATTACATTCCTAAACATATATGGACAAAATTCTGGCACAACCAAACTCAGCAAAAGCATACTCCTGGGCCTAAAGACTTAAACTCTAAGTCAGTAATAGTAGGTGGTCTAAGTACTTCACATTACCCAGTAGACAGGTAATCTAAACAAAAAGTAAATAGAGAAACATGAGAATTAAATAACTCCACACATTGAATGGACAGAATATCTACAGAATATTCCACCCAAACAACAAAGAATATACATTCTACTTGGAAACCCATATTTTTGCTTTTCTAAAATAGACCTAGATCCTAGGACACAAAACAACCTTAACAAATTTAGAACAATGAAGTAAATCTATATAATCTATCTGAATATAATGCAATAAAGCCTCAAATCAACAGCAAATCAATCTCTAGCAATCACTCAAATTCATAGATATTAAATAACACATTAGGGAATGAAGAAAGGTCAAAGAGGAAATAAAAAAAATTATTTCTTAGTCATCTACTCCAGTTTTCTTTTGATTACCTATAATTCAGCATGACCCCATCCCCTTAATTCTTAGGAGACCGAAAGCGTACATTTCCTTTTAACATTGCAAAAGAAGTTAGAGATCTCCTTGCCTCTGTTAAGTGCAGACAATAAGCTAGCTGGGTGGGACCCGGTCCTGGAATTATCATTTCTACCACACCTGGGCCTAACCTTGCTCTGTCCAAGGCTTCAACCCTGAATCAGAAGGCTGTCTGCCTTTGTAAGTGTAAAGAAAAAAAATTGAGCTGGGTAGGATCTCCTGTGATCACTGTGCCTTAAATCCCTTTATCTCCTTCCTTAGTATCTTTCTGATAAATTGATTCACAGAGTGGCTACTTTTGTTCCTTTAGATTCACGAAGCCCCTCATATAATTAATATTGCATCCTTATATTAATATTGCATAGTTGAGGTTATATATTTTCAAACTCATGTTTTTAGAGTTCTTTTCCACAGTCTTAAGAGATGTCCTGAAGGTCCCAGGGTTTACCATTTTACTGAGACATTAGCCACACCTTCACCTCTAACACTCACTCACGCTAACTCTGATAATCATTAACATTAACAAGAAGGACATTCCTTGAAGGAGGAACATAAAATATGTACATTATTATATAAACAAGCCTTATACCCATAGCACTACACTCCTGGAGGCCCACTCCTGCTGGCCCTATCCCAGGGGCAGGAACCATGTCATTCTGTCCCTACTAAGGCTATGTGGGACCCAGAATTTAACTATCTGAAGAATGCTGCTAAAGAACAATGGGAATTAGATTTAAGCTTAGACCTCAGAACTCCAAATCCATGCTCTGAATGCATGCTGTGGCAATACCTTGTGTCTGCACTCTTGGTATAATTGTGATACTCCAGTGCTGCACCCAAACCAATGACACAAGCAAGCCACTGATGCAGAGGATGAGAAATCATCGATCTGAAGCAACAAGTATCTTTTAAACAGGATTCACTCTCTATACAAGAGACTAATGTGAGGAAATTTTCTTTTTATTCAAACTAATGACACCAAATGGGAGCAATTTAAGCTTCACAATGGCTTCATCAGACCTCATCTCCAAGTCTCCAAATCACACTCCAAGTGCACAGTTCTTGATGGTGGTGAAATCAGCAGGGGGAGGCAGACGCCAAGCAAACAGGTGAAAGCATAGTTGGCAAACTCTTGGGCACAAAACAGTTTTAATGGCTGGCTGTGCTAATGGGTCTCCACAGCACCATCTCACCATTAGCAGCACATAGTTATAAGGATCCTCCATTTCCAAAAAGGAGTAGCTGTCTCCTGAAAGAATAAGGCTCCTGCTTATCCATTAGTTGGGCATTGTTGGCTTTACCAAAAGGGTTCATTTTCTCCTTCCTTCTCCTACCCCGATGCTTTCATAATAACTGGCCATGAGTGAGCATCACTAACTATTTAAGATGGTGCTGTTACTAACAGTATGGCATGCTAGTAGTTAATAGCATCTTCATGGCACCTTGACAAACGTATATTACCATGGATCCAGTCAAAGAGCAAGAGGAGATGATCTCACAGCATTCTCTGCAGTCATCATAATTGAGCTCTCTTAAGCTCTTCAGTCGCTAGGCTAATTCTACAGAGCCCTTGATAATGATCTGATGATAGACACATCCTGCAGAGTAAGGAGATGATTATAGAAGTCAATTTGCAAGTCTTTGCTTTGCATTTAGAGAGGCAACAACAGGAGGATCTGGTCCCCAAGTGGCCTAGTACCCTGATCATAGATCTCAGAGTCAGAGCAACTTGCAGAATTTCCTTGCTATCCCCTCTTTCTAGGGGACCCATCTTGCTACTGGGCTGACACTAATTTCAATGGATAATTTTGTAGCCTGGGTATACTAAGGAGGAATCCATTCAGTCTATATTTTGGCTTGCTTTCCGGCTGCTAATTTTTGCTAAGAGTATTCTGGTAATTTCCTTTCTGTACTCCACATGTATAGGATGCTTTGTTTTAGTGCCTCCTTGGTGAATATGCAATAATGCCAGCTGTCTCTGGTAAGATCTGTAATTCTATGCTTTAGGGGAACAAGCAGACTAGCATATGGACCTCAAGATTTCTGACTTTATTCAGGATAGAGTATGCTGAATGTACATAAACCAAACAACACTATCTTTTCAATTCATGCATTATAAAAGAATTGAAAAATGTATTTTTCTTGTGAAATTTAAGCACACTTACCAAACCTTGAAAATCTTATGTTCAGCTATATATGTCATGGAATATAATCTATCAATGTGATACACTGGACAAATCATAAGCTAAAATGGAGCAATTAATAAAAGCTAAAATACTATGTACTAAGTCTCAAAGATACACATTGCTTTCACTTTTATTTATTTAAACTCACCAGCTTCATATGGTAAATACTATTCTCTCCACCCCCTCTCCTCTTCCTATTCTTCTCTTCCCCTCTCTACTCTCTCCCTTTCTCTCCTTCCAACTTCCTTTTCCCTCTCTTTCTCCCTCTCTCTCCTTCTCTTTCCCCATCCCTCTCCCTCTCTCCCCCTCCTTATTCTGTTTCTTTTTCCAATGTTGTTATTATTATTTAAGGCAAGGTCTTGCTATATTTCCCAGGGTGGCCTCAGTTCCCACACTCCTACAATTCTTCTATCTCTGCCTCCCAAGGAAATGGGACAACAAGAATGCACCACCATGTCTAATTGTTGTTCAATTTTCAAATTATTGAAAAGTTTCATTTTTACATAAGCATGTATGTTCTAATGTATGTGTGCAGATATGCATACAGTGTATGCTTGTAAGTGTGGAGGCCAGAGGATGACATTGGGCCTTCTCCAATTGTTCTCCACTTTACACATTGAAATAGAGTCTACCGCTTGAACCTAGGACTCTGAGATTCAGCTACTCTAGCTGGCCAGTATCTAGGTATCCTTTGTATCCACCTTCAGGGTTACTGGGGTTACTGGTGAGTCACCAAGCTACCATGTATGTGGGCACTGGGTATCTGGACTCTGTTCCTCATGTTTGAATGGTAAAATGCTTTACCCAAATAAGCCATCTCCCCAATACCAAAGTGAAGCTTTAGTCTAGGTTGTCAACTTGAGCACTGCTAAGATTTTGGATAATTCTTCATTATTTTCTCAGCCAGGGTATCAATTCACTAGTTATCAGTAGTCAGCCTCAGAAGCAACAACTGGAGTGCCTCATTCTCTGCCCTCCACATGTATGTCATGGTGCAGGCACCCACAAGCACACAATAAGTTTTAAAGGAAAGATAAGTGACAACTATAAATGTCTTTACCCATTGCTAAATGTCCTTTGGGATGATTTTCCCACTAAGTAAAAAATTATTAGCTTAGAGATAGCAAGTATTATAAAGGCTCTCTATTTCAAGAAACATAAATCCTGAAGCTGGGCATCTGGAATCTAGAATATATGCATCAACCAGCAAAAATGCTATTTACATTGTGAGGGTTAAAGTACATAATTCCTAATTCAAAAATGAGTGAATGAATGAATGAATGAATGAATATATGTCAGAGAACATGGTTGTGAGTGCTTTCTTTCCCAGATGGAGATATCTTATGGTCATACCAGCCAGCACCCTGGAAAACTTTCTTTCCTACTGTAGGCCCTGTGTATCTTGCTCTCCTGCCCACTCCTCAGCCATCATTTAGTCCTACTTTATGTATCATGAGCAATTTGTTGGGGCTGATTTTACAGTTTGGTAAATGAGACTGAGCCCTGGCTCTCAGAGAGCCACTAACATTCAAGGCCTATTCATCCCACCAGCTCTCTTGGGTGACCTGTGATACAATACATCATTGCTTAGGAGCTCCTGAACCCTGGCATCCTCTCTGAGGGATGGCCTAGGCGGTCAGTGGTACCACTATCCATGTACCAACAATTCTCATGTGATGTACATATGCTACTTCTATTTCATTCTGGGCTCATAAGAACCTCAGAAAGCAAATCCATTTGCAGATGAAGGAGAAGAAACCCATTCCACTAGTGAAAGGGAACCATACAACCCCTGAGTATCCCGCAGGGTTACTGCCAGGACTCAAATTTCAGCCCAGATATCCAAAATTCCAACACCCTGATCATCACCCCAAACTTTTACTCCACTAACTCTCTAGCTGAGAAATGTCACAGACATGCCTTTTCCCAAGTACACCCCCTACTTACTCAACTCTATTCAGTTTTCTTGGAATTCATTCTTATTCCCTGTCTCTGGCACACAAAATTTAAAGGAATAAATGTTCCAAATTCCACTTGTGGTGATATAATGTAAAAAAAAAAAAACCAGACAATGGTCTCATGAATGTTGAAAAGGTAGTAATACATCAAATAAGATGGAAAACACAGGGTGAATTTCCTTTTCTCTGTTTCTATTTTATGAACAAAGAATTATGGATTTATAGAAGGCTGATAATATGGCTTCAAAATCCTTGAAGATATTAAGCAAAAAGAGGGTGGTGAGGGAGGATGTCCTTCACTCGAATCTTGTATGAATATAGCTCTTAAAAGATATCATCACTAAACTCTCCTGGGGCTTCACCTTTTAAGTTAAGAACAGATACAAAAACATTTCAAACATAAAATATCCTTCCAAGGGAAGAACATAGGGACCAGGGGTACAACTCAGCAGCAAGCAAGAGGCCCTGCATTCAGCTCTGGGTACCATACCAACTAGGCATGGTGGTGTATGTTTGTAATCCTAGCACTACAGAGGTGAGTGCAAGAGAAACAGAAATCCTCATTTACATAAAACATTTGAGGCCAGCCTGGGCTCCTTGATACCCTGTTCTTTAAAAAGGAAAAGAACGACAGGCAGAGGAAGAAAATGAATTCTCAAGGAAATATCCTTCCAGCCTTTGAAGGGCTCTGCCATTGCTTGACAAAATACTCAGAGCCAAAATCAACTGGGAGAGTAAAGGGTTCATTGGGCTTATGCTTCCACATCACAATCCACCCTTTCATATCTCAGGCACTGAGATTAAGATTGGTCCAGAGATATGCTTCTTTTTGCAAGATAAAACTGTGGGTATAACTTGAGAGTCACAGTGATTTCCATCTTCAGAGTTGCTGACACACTGAGAGATCCACTTGGACCTCTTTATGAAACCTATGCAATGATTCTGAAACTCACTCTGCAACACATCGCAGAAGAGCCAAGTGATAAACAGTCACATGTCCCAACATTCAAAAGAATCCCCTGAACATGTCCCAGCTTGGTAATTATAACAGGAAAATAAAGCTTGGAGCACTGAAGCAGAGCAAAGGCATCCTGCATTTCCACCCAAAGCTACAGTCCCCCAGTGGAGAAACCGAAGGAGAAGAGCAGAGGCAATGATCCAAGCAAGGATACACTTTCACATTATTGCCGTGCATGCCATCTGTTTTGCTGACCTCACAGGCTTCCATGCTGGCCAGTGTGACAGCCAAATGGGAGTCTGGACATAGGCTTATACAGTGAAATGGAGAAACATTTGCAAGCATGAGTCATTTGTTAACCGGAGATTATTTATACATGGAATCATTGACTTTAGTTCTGACCCATGAAAAAATTATATGAAGGATACCAATCTCGTTCTTCATAAGCTCACACAACATTTAAGAAATAGCCCAGGGCCATCAAGTTGGCTCAGCAGATAAAGGCGTTTGTTGTTGAGCTTGATGACCTGAGTTCAGCCTCTAGGATCAGCATGGTGAGAGAGAGAATGAATTGTGGCAAGCGGTCCTTTGACTTCCAAAAGTACACCATGGCATATATGTATGCATGCTTATATGTGTATACCCCTCCACACAAACACACACAGATACCCACAGACACCCACACCCACACATACACACTACTACCATCACCCAAACCAGCAATAAACAAATAAAATATAATGAATTTTAAAAAATAAATGCCTGCAATACCTACCATACTTCAGAAGACTACATGCATCACTCAAAATATTAAAATCTTGCAATTAGCTCAATAACAACAAACATCTAACTCTTGTGCACAGGATTCAATCAGTAAGAACTGGGAAAGCAGGATCCATTTTAGGTGGAAATATCTCAGGAGGCTCTAACTGAAAGACAGTGCTTCTAAATTGAGTCTTGAAGAAAAATATAAGTTAAGCAGCTAAAATTGTAAAGACCAAACTCTAGAAAAAAGGAAGAAAAATACCCACATTTTCTCATATATTTATTTTAAAAGACTTGAAAATACATGGTGATATGGGGGATAGAAAGATGGTTGGAGGGAGGACAAGAGAAGGCCATAGGCATGGACAGAATCAGTGTCTATCATCGATAGGTGTGAAAATATCACAGTGAAACTTGTTTTGTACAATTTATGTAGAAGGATAAAAATTATGGGAAGGGTATGAATAAAGAAAATTGAAGAAAACAGGTAGAGAATAGAAAGCTGTTCAGCTAAACTGGGGCTTGGGGTGATCTGAAGAGAGTACCACAGGAAAGACAGGAAAACGGAAGCAAAAGAACTCAAGATGGAACTCCAGTTGAGAAAAGAAGATGGTTCCTAAGTAATGCACAGGATGCCATGAGCACTCTTTTTCTTTTTCTTTTTCTTTTTTTTTTTTTGAGATAATAATTGAATTTTATTTCTCCCTTCTCTTTTTTCCCCTCCAAACCCTTCCATATACTTCCACTCTTCTTCAAATTTAAGATTTCTTTTTCTTACTGTTATTGCATGTATGCATGCATGCATGCATGTATATGTTTATTGTTTTAAAACACAATCAGAAAGGCTGTAGAGAAAACAGTCAGACATGGGTGTGCAGAACTGAACTGAGACAATGAAGACACCATAAGAAAGGAATGATCAGAGAGACTTCTGGTATACCAAGCAAATGATAGTGAGCCTGGGTTGTGGAAATAAAGACCAGACCATGGGAAGCAAAGACACACAATCTGTTACAAAGCCAGGAGAAAAGGTAGAACACCAGGCTAATGCTGAAGAAGCACACAAGAATAAAAGACTCTGATATTTTGATCATAAGGCACAACAATTATTCATGAGGAGACACAATTGTACCCAGTTGTTCATCTTACCTTAAAAAAAAAAATGACATCTCAAT